>JANVCC010000020.1:24641322-24708736 GCA_025345505.1 Todiramphus chloris collaris
AGAAGAGGAAAAAGAAAAGGGAACAAAAAACCAAACAGGCAGTAATCAATCCAGTAAGAACAAATACATTTTTGTCCTACTGCATTGGTTAATAAAGAGACAGAATTCCTACACAGCAGATTACCCCATCTTCCCATCTCCCATTCCTCCTTACCATTCTGAAGGTCTGAGTAGCTTTTGTTTCCACAGACCGTAGTATTTCTCGCAAACTCCTCATTCCTTTCACAATATTTCTATAGGAAAGGCAGGGGAGAAAAAAAAAATAACAAACAAAAAACCTAACAAGTAACAAAATCCACAAATAAATCAGCACATTAGAGACAAAATATTTTTATGATGTGCCTAAGCTTGGCAACAAACTTGACATTCAAACAAACCCATGAAACAATCACTAATACCGAGTGTGCAGTAGCAAGACAAGCCCCTGTGAGACACAGATATGACAATGACACTGAGCAAGGCAGTGACTGTAGCATGCCTACTCCAGATGGCTTCCTAGGAGGAGATCACATTCACATTTGACGAAGAGAGGAGACATTTGGAAGCCTTTCATAGCTCGTATTTATAAAGCAGATGCTTCTTCTTAAAAGCATCCACATCTTCCCTTCATACACATGGACTGTAGCTGTTTGAATTACACTGAGCTTACATGATGCTTTTAAATGATGATTCCTTTCAGGTGGTGCTTAATCACCTTGTGCCTGTTGGTCCAGACACATGATGAAATTAGTGGTTTAAACAGTTTATTATCAGGCAGATAAGTTGCAGGAACTGTCTGCAAGCACAGTTTAACCTGCTATAAAAGATAGATAGGCCAAAAAAAAAAAAAAAAAAAAAAAGATCACTTTACTCTACTTTAATTGGTCTAAGTGTAAGCAGACTAGTTGCCAAATGGTATCTCCATGGTGCACCTGAGCAGTGAGAGAGATGTGGCAAGATTAAACACTGAACGTACTAGGTAACACACTTGCAGCCTATAAACTCTTCAGGGCTAAGGACAGGGGCCTAGCACAACAAAATGGTTCAGGTCACTTCCATTCCAGGGTGGAAGCTACCCAAAGAAATACAAACTATCAGAAAAGGAGCAATGCTGTACTGAAATAAATACAACCAGATAAGCAGTTGTACTGCTAAGTAACTGGCACTTCAGCTTACTCCAGAACTTTCTGTGCAAACAAAACCTGGATTTAATTTTAAACATCCAGGCATACACCCAACAACCTTTTCTGTCAATTTGATTAAATTGTGAAGTACAGACTTTGCTTGTGCCCACTTTCATGCAATGTAAACTTCTCTGCACTGCAGAATCAATGGCAAACATTTTGAGAGATAAAAAAAATTAAAAATTCTTTTATCTGAGGGTGTGGAGTGGAATAAAATGTGATCAAGTTGACCATGAGTATTGCCTACATGAAATGCCACCCTAGAACTTATGGTCAATAAGTCACAGAATGCAAATATGTGTGGCCTTACTTTCAATAAATACCTCAAAATTTTAAACTTCGAGGTAATCTGTAGATGACCTAGATGTAGGCAATCTACAGACACACAACTAAGTAAGGCAAGAGCAAAACCACTGCAGACTCACCCCTGTGGAGACAGTCAGATGCTGTCTATTTTTTCCTTACACTTTCTAAGTAAACAATGTGCTTTGGATTTATCAAGGGAACATAAGCTCAAGGAAGTTTTTGTAAGTTGGACTTAAATGCTTCAGCAAGCTCTCCAATTACAGGGCCAAGACATCAGGTACATTTTTGCAGGTCTAGGAAAGAATATACCCACAAAGATGCAGTTCCAGACCTTAAACTGAGGAAAACAATTAACCAGGTGGTGATATTTATGCACATGAGTAGCCATACCAAATCCAACAGAATTGTTCACATGATATTTATTATCAGACAGGTAAAAAACCCAACAATTCACCCCTATAAACAAAATGCAGCCACCCACCCACTCTCCTCAATTATTGAAAACTACTGGCATTTCCTGTGCTTCCTCGGGCTCCTTAAGAGGATGGACAGAAGAGTTACGGGGTACGACAGTTCTACAAGATTCTGAAAAATGCCTATGTGTGGATTTCCTGTTAGGATCATGGTATTTGTCCTAATACCATCAATGAATTCCATTAACTAGCATCAGAAAGAAGATTAGTAGCCACTTGCAAAGCCAATTATTTCCACATTTGGCACATACTTAGAGATGAAACACCTGAAGAATGTCCTAAAAAGTAATTTTTATTCCCAGAGGACTGAAGCATTATTTCAGTTCCACTTTTTAGACAATACCATAAACTGAGTTAAGCTTCATGGCAGAAATACCTTGCTCTGGGGGGAACGGAAGAGGAAAAAGAAGGATTTTTGACACGCAAACCGAATGAAAGAATAAATGGCAAATTGCTGCCCATCTGCAAATAATCAAGGTTGAAACCATGAACTGCATGACAAATTCCTAGGAACATCTTCAGCAGAAGGTAGGAATGCAAAATGGGCAGCATGGGAGGAGCACCAAGCACTCGCCACCACCCAAATAGGCACTTGTGTGGTCAGGTTCTCTCAGAAAGCACCTGTCCCACACTCTGAGCTCTCAACTCTGAAATATGCAAAGCATCTGACAACAATACCAGTCCTGAAGGACTGAGGATTTTGTTTGGCAGCTTTAGTATTTTGAACTTTATCGAACATTATTGAGCCATGACAGGAGAGAGAGCACACTTGCCAGCAGTCTGCAAACATACCTCACTACAGGAGTTTGTCTTTCCACTCTACTGTTCCAAACCAGGAGGTCATCCAAGTACATATTTCATTTTAAGCGTATGAATTGCTCTACTCATAACACTGAGGAACTTAGTGTTCCATTAATAGATGTCCTTCATATACTAAACATGCACTTGAAGAGATTATTTTTTTTTAATCGCGACCTGAAGAAGTTAATAAAAAAAAAAATTATGGATTTGAACAGAAACACGTGTGTAGGTAAGTGGATGAGAATGCAAACATAAAGCCTCTGACAATCCATGGTAAATCCATTTGATCTTGTCTAGATCAGAAACTAAGCAATCCTGAGGACTTGGATAGAAGACCATCTGGAAAAGCCAGGTACTGGTGCCTCAAGCCATGGCTTCCTAAGTGAACATTCGATCACAGAAATGAAATGAGTGTGAAGAGTCCATGGGCCCCTATTGCACTGCTAAGATGCCAGAAAAAGAAATGAGGAAGAATGAGAAGGAAAAAACACATAGTCATTAAACTGCCTTCATTTTAGCGACAGAAGTGGCAAGAGAGGCATTTAAAAAAAAAAAAACATGATAAAATGCAGTTTAGGATTCAATTACAGCTAATCTAATAAAAAAGAACACACAAAATCATGGGCACAAACTGTGACAAAGAGCACCCTGAGTCCAGTCGGTCCAGCCTGGCATGAAAAAACCTGTTGTTTGTACAAGTACCCTGTTAATACAGGGTAATTAATTACCAGTCCAAGAATCAAAGCAGTCATATTACATTTATGTCATGTTGTTTGGTTAACATTGCACAAAATTTCAAGGCACAAGAAAATAAATACACTGTTTTCTATGCAAAATTCTGCCCAAAAACATTGTTAATGAATAAAAGTGTACCGTGGGCACAGAGGTCTGCAAAGACACTGCCCCAATAACATGGGCACCAATAGATCATGTTCTTATCTCCACTCATTAACTGTTAAAACAGTGAACTGCTAACAGGTGGGAGAGAACATCCTGAGATGACTACACAGCAGTTTGCAGAGCCAGCTCTCCAGAAGAAAGAGGTACCCAAAGCACACGAACAGTAGCAACCATTGACCTGTGCCCAGCTCCTTTTGCATCTTGGACAGGTTTCTGAGAATTCATACTCTCTCCTTAAATCAGCAGTTCATGCACCTGACAAAGTAAGCCCCAGATTCTCAGATTCCGATGAATGAAAAGACAAGACAAATAACTACAACCGAGCCCACTAGAGTTTCCCCTAATGGTAGCCCACCTCACAAAAGTGGGGTACGCAAAAAAAAGCAACCCCAAATACCCAATACAAAACAAAAGCTTAGCATGTATCTAGATCCATGCAGTAGGCAATAAGCCTCACTCCCAAATTACCAGCTACAGTGTCCTGGTGTCCTGGATAAGGTGGCTACATTGTGAGGATTGAAGAGGAGGTAAATGATAAGAAAGCACACAAATCCCTCAGAAGAGGCAAACAGTCTGGCAGAGACCGTCCTGCTTGCCTTTGTACTTCAGATTCTACTGTAAAATACCACATACATGAAGTTACCCTTTCAAAGTGGCCTTTCAACAGAAGTCTACAAAATTTCAAAAAGGGAACCGAGCACTCTAGAAAACTGACAGGAGAAAGGAAGAGAAAGTTTTGGATAAGTTTTCCCTGCTAGGCATTTCCATCAGGGTTTTCCAAAGTATTTTAGGTCCTAACTTGCAGGATAATAAGGAAATCAGATTTCTAGTAAGTGCTTAACATTTGTATTTCAGAAATTAATTTTCAAGTGTCCCATCTAAAGCTTTCAAGACTAACCACAACCTCTAGAAAGCTCTGACTTTGCCTCACCTGAGAAACCCCACACATACATCAGGTGCCACTAAAAAAGTAGCACACATGTAACCATTACTTCACGCAGGTGAAGGCTGTTTGCCCTAAGGAAATACTAAGAGCATCCTCACCAAAGCCCCTGTAAGAGTAAAAAGTAGTAATACCTGTTCAATACTCTGGACAGGCAGTAAGAAATGAGCCTGATCTTCACACATCCACATCAGCAAAACCAAAGAAACAACCAAACAAACAAAGAAAAAAAAAAACAATAACAAAACCATAAAACCCAGTGCAAATGCTAACACAAAAGACAAACAGCCGTCTCCCCCAGAATAACAGCATCTGCTTGCCTATACTCTGCATTCACAGCATCAACACTGTTCACTGGAAGGATAAAAGATTGCAAAGAAAGGTTTCTTGGGATGCAGCAGGGCGAATGACTGCAGGAAACATGTCTTCAGCAACACAACATTTTAAAGTAAAATCTTATTAAAAACATCTGGAATTTACACAGCTGCAAGACTTACTGGTCCTTACAGCTGGCCAATCTACATCTGAAAAGGAGACTGGACCTTTGTTTTGTACTGGTACCTTCTTTCCACTGCTCACTACAAGATAAAAAGGGCATCCCTGACCATGCTCCAAGAGAAGCACTCCTGTTCCTGCTGGCAGGAACAAAAGCATGACAACACCACTCATACCCTTCAGCCCTTCTGCCTGGTGAGACAAGAACAAAGCACTCGCTATTTCTTTTGTACATATGCGCTGCTGGGGAAGGACATCCCACCTGACAGGACCTACCCCCCTGCTAGCTTAAGCATTCATCATCCTGGACTTATTTCCTACCTGAACACGCTGGAAGCAATAAGGAGAACAAAAGTGTTTCTTTGAGCTGTTCAACATCGGGTGGAGAAATTTACTACACACTCAAAGAATCATAAAAAGCTTCTTCCCATCCCACTTCCCTCCTCTATCCTCAACATATCCCAATGCTGCTTATGCCCTCTCGTGGCAGAAACCACACACTAATATGAGCTGGGGGGCACAGAGAAGCTGTGGAGTCCCACAGGCGTCCTTTCTCCCCAACCTCACCAGACCTTTCATTTTCCCTGGTTGGTGTTCCTCACTCACACTGGAAGAGGTGAAGACTGTGTGGGGTTCCGCTCCCATTCCAGCCACAGGAGCTCCATCGCACCAACTGGGATGCTCATTCATCAGGAGACAGCTACAGAGAACATTTTGCTGCTACTGCAGCAATGCAGTTTATAATCAAAGTGCTGCTTAATTCACATATGTATTTCGATTCCAGACTGTTTTCCTGTAGGGCTTTTTGTGGCTTGTGTTCCGGGTTTTGTTTTTTAAGGCTGTCATTAAAATCACATGGGAAGGGAGTAGGCAGGGCCCACAGTAATAGCTAAAACAACCTGATGGATATATTGAACTGCTGAAGATTGAATTTAAAACACTGCTGAATAAAATGAACAAGAAAGAGTTTAATATTCAAAAAGTGCCTAGAGGACATCAGTGCCATATGTTCTAAATGAGATTGTTTTATTACATAATAAATGAGCTTAGTGGCAAGAGCAGAGTTTTTTGTTTGCCACGAGAATGGCAAAAATGTTAGGAAAGCACATGCTGTGCCACAGCTGGTCAACCACCAAACTCACTTGGGAAAGACACATACCTGTTCCCTGCTGCCAAGGTAATACTGAGACTATGTCTTATACTTGGAAGTCCACACTTTTTTTACACAAACTTGTAGTCACCTGACTAAGGGGGTATTTTCACAACATTTGGGCTTTGTGTATTTGTAAGCCTTTGGGTTAAACAAGGCTAACCTGAAGGCACCTCTCATGGATATGCTCACAGCTTCACTATACATGCAGGTTTTTAACGAAAGAATGGGGAACGGAGGCTATGCACAGTTGCATTTAAAGTCATTCTTGGGGGATACATACAATAAAGAAGGTGGGGGGAGGGAGGCAAAAAAGCCCTAAAGAAGAAGCAATGTCTTCTCCAAGAGTCAAAAAATGGTATCAATTCTCTATGTAAGAATTTAAACTGATTTTTGCTGGGATTTGCATACGTTTTTTTCCTTTCATTCTCCCCTCATTTTTTGCTTTCTTTTCCTTTTTATTCATCAGGAAAAGGAGTGAAGAAAATGAGAGAAAATATCTTTGACTGGGGATGAAGGTAATTGTACAGCCAAAATAAAATAATTTCAAAGATGGTTTGCTTAAAAAAGTTTATAAAACTTTGACCAGCAATACTTCACAGAGCAGTGAGAAATTCAGTGTCTGACTCCTTGAGAGCAAATTGGATATGGTGCAAGAATAGGACTAGGGAAGGACAGATTTCTACAAGTACTGTTTACACATGTTCAAGAGACACTCTCCCTACATGTCAATCTCTCCATCAGCTAAACAGAGTTGATGTCTTAAAGACATGGCATGGTTTAAGAAACAGTGTGCCCTCGCCAATGGCCTTTGGAAGTGGGCATTTACAATATCACCTTTATTGTTTTTGAGGAGGATTTCCTCAGGTGAAATCCACTATATGCTTGCAGATACCAATTCCTTTTGCCCTTCCAAGGTTCATTGGGAGCTGTATTTCAGAGGCATAATAAATACCCTGCAGCAGCACTGTTCCTACATATTCTTTCCTGAGTAAAACCACACAGATTTGAGGTACTGATCAGGACATTTAAGACCTTAAATAAACAAACAAATAGATAAATGAAAGAAATGACCCTTAGGATTTCACTGAACTCTAAGCCTGTCCTTGTGGTAGAACATTTTTTAAAGTATGCATCAGTGTAAATTCCACTCTCTCTTTACAGTCAAACTTCCCTTGTCTCCAGCAGAGAACAGGGCTGAGTCAAGACAAGAAAACTGTTCTACTCCACCCTACTTGTGGGTCTGGAAAAACAAAGCTTAGGACTTCAGAAAGACAGAGAAAGATAAATAGGAGGGAGGGAAGGAGGGAGGGAGGGAGACTGAGGGGACTTGAGGTGAGCCAGCAGCTAAAGCAGTCACAATAGAACACATAAGAAATAAGCCTTCATGTGTTGTTTCAAGACAAAACATGCAACATTACCTATTTTCATTAACATTTCAATCCACCTACCCCTTCTTTAGATGAGTCACGTAGGCACTCTGTAGAGCTGCTTCCAGGAAGTAGGAAGGTTCAAACTCGGAGTAAGTCACGTTGCTGCCCTTGATACTCCTTGAATGCGTGTTGTTTAAGGTCTGTGAGGGGAGAAAAGAAGTATCTGGGATTACAGACAACTGTTTGAACTAGCCAGTTCCTCATGAGCCAGAGACATCTCCAACAACAAAACGTTCCCATCAGATTCCTCAAAAAGATATCTTCATTAGCTATTAAAAGAACCTTTCAAAGCCAACTTTAAAATAAACTATACAGTGACTTTCATGAAATATTCTGCATGCAATACAAGTTTTGCAACACCATCCCCTACTTTATTTAAGGTTGCAGACTAGGAAGTAGAAAGCTACACATAACACCAAGGTCTTCAGAAAAATACTACTCTAATCACATAGATCCAGCATCTTGCAGAGAAATATTAATGCAATGTTTGAGTAGGTATGTCTATTTTAACACAACAAATTTAGAGTCAGTAAGCTATCGGAAGTACCGATAGAAGAATTCAGATTGTTCCACCTAGCCTTTCCTACTTCTCCTATTGAGCCCTTCTTGCTTTTCCTTCCTTGCAAGTAACAAACAGCTTTCATTGCTGAAAGTTGCCCTGTGGAGACTCTCCAAGGCAGGGTTTTTACATCCAGGACTGGAGAAGGCCTATTTTAGTACATTTACTGGTAATCCTGATTCCTTGTCTCTGTCCCCAGAAGATGAATGAATTACAGTTCAAACTTTTTCCCTTCTTTGCAGACACAAGCTGTCAGTAGAAACATTTACAGTGCCCAGCACTGTCAGGAACCCCTCCTTCTGCAAGGGAAGGACAGTACTTAATTTTAAATTCAAATACAAATTTCTAAATACAAATACCATTCAGCTTTTTCCTATAAACAAACCAGGCAACTTGTTAGATGACTTTCCTAATGAATTTTTATATATGCACTAAACTCATATTTTCTCGGAATGCAGTAAGAACAAAACCTGGAACAGACACCTTTGCTACTGAGAAGGGCAGAAATATCTGGTCAGAAGGGTCAAAGGCTGTTAGCTCACAGAAGTACAGGTAATACGCATTGTCAACAGTGCTGCTGGTGGCAAGAATAACATGTGGCAAAGGAAGAGCAGAGAAGCACACACTGTGACCTCAAACTCAGCTAGGCACAGTTACAGAGGCAGACCAGTAAGCATGTGCCCAGCAAATCAATGGCATGTGTTACAGCTCAGTGGAAGACTTTGAGTACTGGGTATCCCGGACAGCCACTGGCTAAGCAGTTACTTGCTAGCAACGATTTAGGTTCCTTCAGTTTCACTTGGAGAATGTGAAGCACTGGCAGTTCAACTGCTATGGCTGACCCAAAAAGGTTACTTTCAGCTCACCAGAGATCTCAATATCCCCTACTAGGTATTACTGACATGGTAGATACATAAAATGTCTTGAGTTCTTTCACGCTGGCATTTATAGAAAGTTTGTAGTCCCTCTCTAGCAAGAGCTAAATTTGAGATACAATGTGAGCATATTTGAAGTATTCAGTGATTTACCACAGGCAAATCTGGTTTCCAGACGTCATTCTCGGAGGAAACAGGCAGAGACCAGCTAAACTGCTGTTTTGCAACTGCTTACACTGAGACATCTCACTCCTTCCAACTTACTGTCATACTCTTTGCCATATATGATCACTTGGCATTTCTTCCATCATTTTTGCTGTCAAAACCCTGGAAATTCCGTCCAGGCCACCTGGTAACATCCTGAGCATATTTATTCTTACCTTTTCAAGCTCCTGCAAGTACACCTGGGCAATGACACACGCTGTCTCAAAACAAGCCATGATTTCCTCCTCCCTTTCACACAGTCGAGCACGTGAGGCAACTGAGTTAGTTGAGCGCTCCAGCGATAGACCTGCAAAATGGCAACATCTTCTTTAACTGAAGCCCACCAACAGCAGCTTGGTCATGGTTTTTCTTCATCTACCAACTGACAGGAAAGTTTTTCCACAGGTAGGTTTCCCCCTTGTTTTAGTGACTTTCAGCAAAAGACCCCCAGAAAAATACATAATTCCTGCACAGGCAAGGCATTTTTGTCATTCTGCTCCAACACCCAGTGCCACTGCACACTTCTACAGTGCCTCTCGAACGCTTCATGAAGAAAGGACATACAATCCTTCTGGTAAGGATGAGCAAGCAGAGAAATTAAGGCCTGTATTTCCAAAGATGGCTATAAATTCTGGGTGCCTCAGCACAAATGAAGTTTCAGAAATACCCTGACACCTGGATTCTATAATTCCTAAGCATCCACTGTTCCAAGTGAAGCTTTCAATGGGCAGCAGTTTTGAGGGGAAAGGAAAAAGGGAAAAAGCGATACCAAAACAAAGTCGGAAAAACCTGAGGCCTCTCTTGGAAAAATCTGAGCACAGCAAATTGCACATGGACACACAGCAAGCTCTTGGCAAGGCACTAGAGACTCAACCACAAGATCACCCTCCCTCTTTTCAAATAAAGGGAAAAACTCTAGATTTTTACTACTAAAACTCTTTATTGCATCATCTTCCAACCTCATTTACAACAAGCATGTTAACTGAAGACTCACAGCTATTGTACCTACATGAAAAGCTTTTATAACCAAATCCTTGCTTGGCAACACATTATGACATCCTTTAGAGCTCTCGATCTGTTTGGAGAGGCTACACATCCACAGAAAGATCTTCACTCTGATCAATGTAAGGTTCCTATGCCACACTGGATCTCCACAATATACCACTGCTGGAAACTCAGGCCTTGCATACCAAACACAACTGCACTGATGCCTAGTAGCCCAACCAAGGTTGTAAAAAGTTCAGCACATGCTTCCCAACACATTTTCTATATAACAGCACTCCCTAATACTACGGAAAAATGTGTAAGATGTAACACAAAGCCCTAGTACCCCTGAAACAGATCCATAGAAGTAATGGAAGAAGAAAGCTGTTTGGGCAGCCTGTCCAAGGAGCAATTTAGAATGCTACAGCATAGATCAAAAGATTCTGCCCCATATGAGAAGCCACTGCATGTACCAGGAGCCACGCTTTCCTGGGCCCCCACAATCCCGGGAGGCACAGCAACTCAGCACAGCTCATTTCAGGAGTCTAATAACAAACTGCTGTGAGATGAGAACGGGGAGCCAGATTTCCCCGTGATGAACAATGCAGTATGAGCAGTCACGCTGGAGAAGCCCAGGGTTCCTAGACAGTCTTAACTTTGTTTACTTCTGATGTTCAACATTTCTGTTTTGTCCCCTTGGTTACTCTGCTAGTAGTTTCCCTATCTCCTGCCTTACATTTGATCCAGACATGAGCAATTATTTCAGTGTGTTGAGAACAGAATATGCCAGCTCGAGAGGTGGCTCCCCATTCCTTTTGCCCTCTCCCAACTCAGAAGTGTATGGCACATTCCCTCAAGGATCTATACCTTGGAAGAATGCTGCTTAGTACTGATCACCCTTGAAAATCCTAACCAGAGCAGAGCAGGGGCAGTGGATTTACTTCAAACTGTCAGTGTGGCAGACAGGGACAATAATCATTTTGCTGCTTTGAACTAATGCTTATTCTGTGTTCTCTCCTTTCAACTGACACACACCTCATACAGCATCCAACCAACCTTGTTTTCTAGTCTATGAAGCCTCTGGTTTTATACCATGGGTTGTTTTCCTGTTATTTCAAAGTTTCCATTTCCTAACCCTGTTGCTATGTAATGAAGGGGAAAAGAGGATGTTAATTCTCTATACAGAAAAATAAACCATCCAGTGCAGAAGCCAGAACAATAAGCCTACAAATATCCTTCTTAGATCTGCCTCAGTTTTATCTACCTCTGAATTTCTAGTCATTGCCCTTAACTGAAAATAAATTTTAAGAAGTGTTGCATTTCAGAGTCATCATCTCCTTAGGTGCGAAGTGGAGCTCAGGGCCCTGAAAAAAAACCCATTACAATCCACACACTCATACACATGCAGCATTTAATCAAAGTGCAAGAGCCATCCCAGCACAGTCTGTATGGGGGTGGTTATCGTGGGAGATGTCAGAGAGAACAGGCTGATAAAAAGCCATTTACATACATGCTACAGCCCACTGCAAGGAACTACTATCTCTAAGCTCTGACAAGGGGGAGGAAAACAAGCAGCCTTTGCCAGTACAAACAGCAAACATGCCCATCCACGTGGTCAGAAAAACAGAGCTGGGGCTGACCAGAGACAGGGGAACGAACATCTCCAAAAGGGCTTCTCGCCACTGTAAGTACAGAGCAATACACAGTATATTAAAACAGATACTATGCTACATTGCACATATTTTTCTATTTGTAAAGGGCAAGAAGGAAAAATGACCCACATGATGCGACGTTAGTCATGGTTCTTTCTGCTAATACCACATGCACTGTCCTGATGTCATCCAAGTATAAAATTCTTCTACAGAATCCGAACAGGGGTATTGTTCCCTGCCATGGAAATGCAATGAAGAGAATAACAACAGGAAGCAGACCGCAAATGTAGTAGACCAAGTGAAGCACAGAAGAATAACAACAAAAGGTCCCCACTCTTGCAGCCACCGGTGCAGTTCTCACAGTGCAAAGCCCCAACAATTACTGATTTGCTCAAGGTGCAATTGGACAAGACTGTTTACAAGCCCTCCCATCCTGAAAGCACAAATTCCACTAACTCTGCTCCATCCCCCAGTTATCAGCACAGAAAAAAACTCTGCAGCACAACATACATTTTAAATTCAACTCAATCCCCCAAAAGTGTCAGAAAGCCACAAAAGTGCATGCTACTTCCACACTGGATTTAGCAAAAAAAGTGTAGCTCCTGTTAAGACAGAATTAGCTTCCAAGTAAAGCATAAGGCCATATGCTTTCTTGATAGTTGGTTAAGGTAAAGGGACTTGGTTATATTTTCACAACCAGTTATGGTAAGATAATACCAACTTAACTTCTCCATGCTTAGATTTTTCTCATATGACTCGGGTGCCCAAATTCAAATATATGCATACATATATACCAAAACAACATTTTATATAGTGAATATACAAAGATCTAACAGAATATGACCCAGGCTCAAGATGTAAAAAGAGACACGCTTCCAGATTCTCCTTTTTAAAAGAAAAAACTCTTTCTAACCAATTCAGAGGCAGCAACTTTCTAGGTGTAGAAACATTGCAAGTCTTTTCCGTATGAAGACAAGGCTTCCATTCACCTCCTCTAATTCTCCCAAAGATTCATCTCTGGCTCTTGATGTCTCTATATTTGCTCTTCTAAAGCTAATCTGCAATAATGTCAGAAAAAAAATCCAGCTCATAAGGTTTATAAGAGCTGTCACTGAATTAATTTCTCCCTAGAGCTGAAATGCACTGCTCTCATTTATGAAAATCTGAAAGGGGAGATTTTATGAAGGATTATTTCCAGTACCCTCTCACTCAGTCCTTGTCAAGGGATGACATTGTGTCATGTAGTATCTCATTTAACTCTGATGCTGAGGTGATGTTATTACCAGAAGTGAAACACACATGTGTGCATGGACATACACTGTCAGATTCTCAGCAACTTAAATGAGACAAATTCATGCTGGAAGGGATCCCAGGACATCCATGGTCCACGTTTCTGCTAAAAGCAGGCTAGCTCAGGGCATTATCCAGTCTGGTCTTGACAGCCCCAGTACATAGATGGAGACTGTACAACCGCTAGGGAGAAGAGGAAGCTAAGGTGGGTTTTTTTTCTTTTCCTCCAGTTCACAACCTAAATCACCTAATAGCATCATTCCACCTACCACTTTTAGGTTCTTTTTACACAGACTTGCAGCCTCCTGTATTTGGATGAATTTACACCATCAGGGAATGGTGGATTCATAGGTGCAAGAATTTATGGTCAGCTTTATGGTACACTACTTTCAACAACAGTGCTAGCCTACATCTGCTAAAACCCCATAGCTCAGGAGCAGTACCACCTGGCAATCTAAGGAAGCAAAGCAACACAACAGCATATGGAGAAGGGAACGAAAGGCATTGCAACCCTTGGTTTTGAACACACTGATTCATGCTGCACATCACAAAGGGTAGGGAGGAGGAGAGAAATTTTGTTTTGCAAGAAAGTTGCATCAACTTCTTTCACCATGGTTTCCTATTATACAGGATTATTGTACATTCACAACGATCTCCAATAATCTTGAGGTATTTTTTTATGTAAAAGTCTCAACGGTAGAAAGTCAAAAAATTCCAGTAACAAATAAAACTATCTGAAGACCTTTTTTATTCATAAGCTAGTAATGAAAGCTGGAAATTTAACCAAGGTGTGCTTAGCTGCGTCAAAGCAGAACTCAAGACCTCTACTCTCAGCCTTCCCACTAGATCCAATAAACCAATGCTAACAATATTATTCCAGTTGTTTTGAAATTAAGAACTATCTAGTTAAGACTAGTAAATACAGCTAAAGCTAACTGCTAAAACTAGGACAGCTCTTTGACTGAGTGGCTAGTTAGCCAGAAGGTAGCAACCACTCCCCTGAGACTGAACCTCAGTCACCTACCCCTGACCAACGCTGGGTAGGCTCTGCATCACACTGCATATCTTACTGCACAGCAGAAATCGGCAGCCTCAAACCAAAGCTGCTGGCTTTCCTGAGCATATCAAGACCTGCTGTCTAGCAGCTGGCTGCTCTTAAACTTCATGACAGACCTTTGAACCTTAGCTTTAACCTGTAACACACTGCTCTCTATGCTTTTTTGATCATACAACCCTGAGTAAAAACCAGAAATTCAACATGCACATTCAATATACATATGTAGTTATATACACACACTGCTTTACAATGTATGTATTTATGTGTTACTTCTTTTAAAATACCTGCTAGGTAGCCTGCTATTGAGACCACTCGTCATCAAAGAAAAGGCCTGCAAATTCAGCTTGACTTTTTGTAAAAGCAAAAAGGCATAACTCATCTTTAAGTCTGACAACTCTTTCAAGCATTTTGCCATGAAGCAACCAGCGAGCTTTAGTCTAGTACAATAGATTTTCACAGTCACTTCCCATATCATTACAACGCATTGTAAAGATTCTGTTTAGAGGTCTTGTGTTTATGAAGTTAACTCCAATTCATTACATCCTACAGTACTTAGTACATTTCTGGGTCCCACTTTGCTGCTACATAGTATTTGGCATATTTCGTTATTGAACCAGAACCCAAACTCCTAAAGCTGAGACATTTTAGAAACATTTGTACTTTTGTGCAACTGTACAACAAACCTTCCAAACCACGTAATTTGTTCTAATGCTTGTTTATTCAAGTCTCTGGCAATGTCTTCCATGTGTCTTCCAAAGGAATGCATTTTAGTTTGTTGCCATATTGTTTTCTGAGTATTATTCCAGCCACTTTGAGACTATAGGAAGAACACGTATTTCCACATACCACAAACAAGTGTTTGTATGTGGCTTTATATCTTTTGCTCTCACATAAGAAACCTAAAAAGAGGCGTCTAAAATTTTTAGTTTAATGAGCTTTGAAGTACTAAAATTAAGTGCCATAGGACTTTAAGTGTCACTGATTAGACTGTCATTGCTTTGACCTGATGAAGCACCCATATAGGAGTAGTGTCAGCTCTGCCATTTTCTTCCTGTTCACTTGTGCTCGTGCTATTAGCATTACCTGCAACCTGTAGTTTCTTTGCGGGAATCTTTAAGCTACTTGTGCATTTCATGAGGTTTAGTTTGGTTACAACTAGATAACACAATACCCAAATCCAGTTAACCAGGCACACGTGAACTGCGATGCGCTGAACGTGAACACATAACTGAAGGTGCACCTGTGAAACACCCACTCTTTCGCAGGCCATTTTGGGGGCTGTACGTGACACAGGACCTTCTGACATACAGACTAAGAGAGGGCACCAGTGTCAATCCAATATATTAATAAAGCTTAATTTTAATGGTATTTTTAGAAAAAAGCACTCATTAGAAGTGCTAATATTTTTCTCCTGCACTCCAGTGTTTCATCTTGCATACCTGCTGGGGCACACACACCCCACTCTGGGGGACCACTGCTATAACACATTAATTGCCTTGCTATAAAAGGCCACCTCCATTCCATTACATATCCGATAGCTGTTAATGAGATTCCTCTGCTGGAGCAATGCTCTGGAGCATAGCAAACATGAAGAACGGCAATCACTAGCAGCGCCAGATCTAAAGGACTTTGTCAACACCAGCCACTTCCATTAACTTTCATGGCATACTGGAAGAATTAGGGGTTTTTTTTCCATCATCTAAATACAACAGGCAGAAGCAGGAGAGAAAAAGTGAAAACTGGATGGGGCAAAAGGGAAAGAGACAGTGCTGACAACCAAGCACTGGGATTTATTCAGCTCGAGCTCATCTACATCACAGTCAGGCAGCATCACCAGTCACCGAAGCAGGCTACCCTTCATGTGTACTTTGAGAGCAGGAAGGAGAAAAGGGGAGGGTAATTCAGATTTTACTATGCTGATTCGTATCAAGCACTCAAGCCAGTTCTACTTATCATTTATTAGAACAGACAGAGCCTGAAAGTACTAACAGGCTTGCTGCCCTGTCACTTAAAAGATGGTCAAAAGACATTCAGAGCTTACTCCATGGTAAGCCAGAACATGGAAATCTTCCCATAGCCACCAGGCACATCATGCTACAAAACAGAGTCCCAGCATGACATCATCATAGCCATCTAGAAGCTACCTCTGTCTTAAGACATGAAAGAGTATATTTGTATCTGTTTTCTTTTAGTGAAAATAATCTTAGTGTGTTGTCTCAGCACACAAGCACTGTGTGTTCCTTACTCTGTTCCCTCAGAAAACCATGTGCAAATATTCTTGTAACTCCTGAAGGTGCTGACACCACAGCTTTAGAGAACTGTATCACAGTGTAAAAGGCAGAGAAGGTTTTGTGTGTGTGTGTGTGTGTGTGTGTGTGTGTGCAACCAGCACCTACAACTGTGTGTGGAGAAGGGAGTGGAAGATTAACTAACTTTACCACCACAGAAACGAAAACGCACTAACAAAAGGAACAATAAGTTGTTTTTCCATTTTCTGTATTTCTGTTATTTGCATTTAGTGGCCTGCAGCTAACTCTCCTCAAATGCCTGAAGTCACACCCATGCTGCATTTGTGCATAGAAGCTTTTGCTACACAAAATACTTCTAAAAAAGCAAACAGAAAAAAGTAAACTGTCCTATCCAGCACCAGAGAAGAGCTCACGGAGTGCAACAGCAAAGCCTAAGTGAACCAAGAACACCAAGACTGGGCTTGTGTTTCACATTCAAGCTGGAAAATAGTGGCACTGAGGCACACAATTCACCAACATGAAACACCTTTCAAGTGTTACAACACAAGAGCAACTCCAAACTCATAAATTTGTATTCTGAAAACCCAAATAAGACCTACTAATACTAAGCCCTTTTATCAAGACTTCAGCATCTACAAACTGGGGCTTTTTCTTATCAGACAGCTACTAGGATGCCGACATGAATAAACAGCATGCTTCCTGTCTAGCTGTCAGAGTTGTGAAAAACAGCACTTTGAAGTGTACACCAGGTATAGTGACGTAGATTAACACTTAAAAGATGCAGCTTTTGTCAAGCAAAAGTGAAAACAAGCTCTAACAACAAAATGCCTTACCTTCAGTTACTCTGGTTTTAATCTCATATTGTATCGTGCATCCTTGTGGCTATGACTCAATTTTTCTAATGGTTGAGCAAGAAAGCTAGTTTTATTACTTAGGCTCTGTTTAAATAACCCATCTCCACGCAGAGCTCAATACTCAGAGAGATGAATTGCACCCTTTGTAGTCATGAGAGAAGGATTCCAACAAATGAATTTGTGCTCTGCCCCCAATGGACTTTAAAAAACAACAAAAAAAAAAAACAAAACAAAAAAAAAAAAAAAACCCCAAAAACACAAAAAAACCCAAAAAAATACCCACAAAACAAACAAACAAAAACCAAAACTCCAAAACCACCACAACTTTTTTCTTCCATTGCTGTTCTACTTAGTTGCAGCAGCAATGGAAAATACTGTTGAAAGTAACCCAAGTATCTCCCAGTAGAAGAAACAGCAGTTAAGGAACAGGTGACTACCGCAAGCTAATGTATCCCCTCAAAAGCAACATGTACGTTGAAATAGATGCATACTGACAAGTATCAATCGTCCTCATGAAGCCCATTATCACCCAAGAGGAATATATTTATATAAAGACAAAACAAACAAAAAAACCCACACATGCACACCAAAACAAAAACAGAAAAACACATCAAAAACCACAAACCTGAAAGCAAAGTTTTAGATGATTTTCCCTTCAACTTTTACCCAAACCTATGCTTTTCTCTTCTTAAATTTTTGCACCCTGTATAATTCTGGCCCTTCACGATCAAGAAACTTTACTGCAAGGAGACTACAAGGAACAATGGTGGTGCCTTCAAGAAAGCCTTAGCTGCCTTGCTGAACACTAGAAGGAACTAAAGTGCCTCAGCCAGCACTGGCACTTCCAAGGTGGACAGGTTCCAGGCAGTAGTGAATTGGGGCCCAGGGAAGTCAGCACGCTTTAAACAACGCTCCTGGTTTAAACTGGATGATTAGGGTAGAAAAGATTTAAACTTTCAAGTAAAAGCCTATGGTAAGTGCACCATGATGTCAACAGTATTGAAATGATGTCATAATTGACACTGAAACTAGTGAGGAGAGGTAGGGAGAGATTTCATGCTCTTGGGATTTTCCCCTGCCCCTTACAACCTACTGCCCATGGCTGCTAAAAGGGTACATTACAGCACAGTGTCCCCATGTTAGTCAAGAGTAGCAATTTAGGATGAAAATTCAGAAATTCAGATGCTTTTTTTTCTTCCTTTTGGAGAAGGGAGCGGGGCAGGCGTGGGGTGGCTGGAAGGAGGGAGGGGAGGAAGAGCTGGGTTCCCTCTTTTTATACCACTACCAGATCTGTATATTTTCCTTGCAGTCATGTGGCTATTGAACAATAATACAAAAATGGAGCACCCTTATCTCAATGTGTGCAATTACAATATGCATTTACTTTCCCTTGTTACTAACCAGAGAGGAGATAAAGAAAATAATTTCTCTGAACATAGAAAAAAGTATTATCAATCTTCCATTAATCCTACACTTAGAATCATAGAATAGTTTTGGCTGGAAAAGACCTTCAAGATCATCAAGTCCAACCTTATTCCCAGCCATAAAAAAAAAAAATACCAAACCACATCCCTAAGCACAACATCTAACCACCTCTTAAACACTTCCAGGAATGGTGACTCCACCAGCTCCCTGGTCAGGCTGACAACCCTTTCTGTAAAGAAATGCTTCCTAATATCCAGCCTGAACCTCCCCTAGTTCAACTTCAGAGAACAGACCAACTCCCACCTCGCTACAACTTCCCTTCAGGTAGTTGTAGAGGGCAATGAGGTCTCCCCTCAGCCTTCTTTTCTCAAGGCTGAACAGCCCCAGATCCCTCAGCCACTCCTCATAAGAGACACTTGTCTTAGTTGACAAGACAAGGTATGTCCTTACATAGTAAGATCCCCACACACTCTCTTTTCAGTATTACAGGGAAGGTTTCTTAGAGAACATCAAGAACTCTTAAAAATCAGGCTGCAGAAAAGATCCTGAGTACAAAAGTAAGCATAACCACAGGGAGGGGGTTTTGGCATCCAAGAGGCAGAACAGCATTCAAAACACTCACCTGGATAAAGGAGAACACACTTGTCAAAATGTTAAGCACTCTGAAATGATAAGCAAGCTCCGAAAGGGCACATATAGCCTGTTAACAGGTTGATAAAATATTACCTGAATTAAAAATGCTTCCTGCAAAAAGCAGAAATGTAAATTCACTTTAAAAACAAGAATATGAAATAAATTATGACCCTGTAATACTACATGTTTCCAAACTCAATTTATCTGTACTTGAAATTGGTTAAACTACTGACACTCAAAATAATGCTGCACAGTCTGTATTCCAGTACCCTCAATAGTTTTGGTATGGCCACCTCACTTATCAAAAACTTAAGTGGATGAAAATCTCATCCCAGAGAAGCTAACTGGAAAGCTTGCTTTCAGAAGGACTCTTAAGGCTCTTTAAATTAAGCTCATATTACACAATAACCCATTAATATTATCTGAATGGAATATATCCTTGAACTATGTGATTAGCAGCATTTAGTAAAAAAAACAAACAAAAAAACCAAAACAAACCAACCAACCAAACAACAACAAAAAAAAACCACCACAAAAAACCAAACCTGAGAAGCTACTGGCTTAGGATCTGAAAAGAGTTTGATGAAGTAGCAAAATGAGCACTCTCTTCCAGGAAGGACAAAAAAGCCAAAAATCTCCCATCTTTCTTTCTCCCTGTCAGTTTTCTCCACTAATTAGCTCTTCAAAGTTGATGAACCAACAAAACTTTGACTAAACAAAACCAAACAGAAAAGCTTATTTTTCCCATTTTAGTCTATGAATTTTAAAAATGAACACATGACAAGCAATTTACCAGTTTTAACACTTATCAGAAATACAGTTAAAAATCTGTGACAAGTGAAATTCATTTAACTGAAAAGATTTTCATAAACAAATTCCTTAGAGTAGATTTTTCAGATCTTAGCTTTGCAATAAAGCTATCCTTAACTACATTTTTTTTTCTAATTTACAAACAAATGCAGCTGAATACAAACCTCACCTAGAAAATTAATCATCCTGTAGAAAACTGTACTAGAAAATGAATGACACCCAAGCAAACGTCAAAATTAAAGACTCCAGTAAAGTGCAGGAACACGTGGATGATATATCTATCCTCTGATTAGATAGAATGAACAATTTTAATACCAGACTTATGTTTACTGAAAGCAAACCTACACATTTTTAACAGTTCTGCAAACCAACAAAATAAGAAATTAATTAAGCAGCACATGCACAAAGAAAGTTTAAAACAGATTATGAAAATTTCGAGGCTTCAGTTGGTCAATTTTTAAAACATGATAAAAACCAAGCAGGTAGTATTCAAACCATGGAAGTCAAAGTTCAGGGTTTCTGTTTATTATTTCTGTGTGGTATCACCTCTTTGATTTCAAGACACCACCACAGCCTCCAAACAACCGCTTCCAGTATTACAAACACAAGATAAAGTTTTCATGGGAGGAGAAAGCTGAACAATGTACTTCCAAGCAATACTGATCTCAATATCATTAAAATTTTAAAAGATATAACCGTAAGAGAAACGGGAAAATGCATAAACTCAGCAGTTTGTCCTAAAAATGAACAACAGAAAACCAAACCACAACAGGCTGGACTGAACCCAGAACCCTGGATGCAGGCTCCAGGCTGTTCATCATTAGCAGGAAAAACCCCCATCTGGTGGATTCAGGGTTTTGCTCTCAGCAGTAGCATTCACAGCTCTTAGAAGGGCTCTAAACACCAGTGGCTCAATCTAGCAGTTTGTCTCATGATCTTACGTTTTTTTCAGAAGCTTTTTCAGAAGCCTTACACTACTGATCTTAAACAGTAAGTTCAAGAACAAAATTAAGATTAGTCCGAGCCACTGGACTAACAAAGTCTCATTTCCTTCTACATGCAACTTGTGTCTATAAGAAGCCCTGATCATAGCCTGCATTTTGTTGTAACTCCAACTACAGTTGGAGTGTTGGCATAACTCCAACCCTGTTCACTTCCATGTGGATTTTTCTAAGATCTAAAAAGGATAAGCTCATGCTGCATCCTTTTGATACAATGGATTTCTTTTCTGAAGTTTTTTGGGGTTTGTTTCTTTTCTTAAAAAACAAACAAAACACCAACACTTTCTGAAACAACTTTACAAGGGATTCATCTCACTCATCTTAGAAACCCACAAACAAGTTAGTCCACAGCCTCCTCTCACAGTTACCAAAGAGAAGGCTGTATTGCACAATACCATGCACTTCATCCATCCCAGACACCATCTGAAGAGGTGATGAAACACCCCGGAACTGCCAACTTCTGACCATACAGAGTTCAGGCTAGAGGTGAAAAAATTAAACCCACACTGAGCTGAAAGTGGCCTGTAACAACACAAAAATTACTGCAGGACAGACTGAGAGAGGAGGAGGAAAAGATGTAACGGGTCTATCAAAGCTTTAACTCACTAGATACCATTTGCAGTCCTACATCATCGCTGCACAGATTTAGATAGCAACCTATCTCCAGGCTACCCTGACTGCAGGTGGAAGAAGTCCAGTACCTGGCCTGCCAGCTGACCCGGTGAATACAGGGAGGAGTTCCACTCAGGGCTGACTCACCTTGCAGCAGCTCTGATGCTACACACTCTGACCTCAAGCCAAAGCCTCTCTCAGTCATTACAAAGACAAGAGCACATGCCACATCAGCCCTACCCGAGCCTTCATCAGTCAGGCTGGCAAGAGCCTCCTTCACTGGATGCAGCTCTCAGCACACCCTCACAGAGTGCAGGAGGAAAGACTCTGTAACAAACATTGCAACAACACAGGAGCCTTTCTGCAAACTTGGACTTTAAAAATGTTGAAGCCCTGGCTAGAACTATACTGTGCTTTGGAATGGTTGTGACCTACCCTATCACCAGGAAGATTTATCCATTGGGAGCAGAGATCTCTACAGGGTTTCTGCAGCAAGCACAGACGGAGGGAAATCTGGCAGCTACAGACATTTTTCTGAGGTCTTTTTGCTTGTTTCAAATGGACAACACCAGGTAACAAAGCCACAACACATCTCAAGTGAATTAGAAGCAAAATGAGAGCCAGTTGGCTTACTCAATGCTGTTTTATGCAACAGATGGAACTGCTTGCATCAGAGATTACCTGCAGTACTGTATGCAAGAGTTTTAAGGAGGAATTAACTTCTAAGAGGACAGAAGAAGCCAAGTACAGGACAACCATCTATTAACTAACCATAAAGGTTAAAAGTAGTCATAGTGAAATAAATCAAACTGTTGTCAGAGTTCCACTCACAGTGGCCACAGAACTTCTCTCCTCACAATGCAGGGATTTAGAAACAGGACAAGCAGAAACAGTCATTTGAGAAACTGGAAGAGCCTTGCCCTCTCTGCCATTTCTCCTGTGACTTGTCAACTGCTCAAATCCTCACATTATATATATATAAAGAACTTCAATGTTTACTGCTTTTACCCTGGATGAGAAGTCTACTGATCAGGGCAAGCAAGAAACATTTCCCCTGTTCTTCTGCAGTGCAATCACAAGGGTGCAAACCCATCTTGCTTCTTAAAATTAAACAAACTTAGTACATGCTATAGACCTTCAGAGGAAAGGTCTCAGAGATGTAGCTCAATGTCATACCTTCACAGCTGTAGAGCTCAAAAGGTGCTCTAAAAAAAAACCAACTCAGTTTTGCGGGTTCACATTTCATTTCTACCACTGACTTAATCTATGCAGCTCCTTCCAGTGTATCTTTTTCATCACATTTCTGTTTGTTTCCAACAGTAAAAGGTTGTTAGCACCTTCAATTTGACTTTTCTTTCTTGCATGATCTTTCCAGCATAATCCCAAGTGCTTGAGAACCTACACTGCCATTCTGCACATGGGCATAACCCAGCATTACTGGCTACACAAAACCAAGGTGGTTTCAGGTTCATCCTAAGAAGCAATACAAAGTTCTCATGTTTAACTATTGCTGAATGAACAGCAATATTCTATTAAACCAACTGCTTTCTTTCAATACTAAAAACGTGAATAAGAAATTAATCAGGGAACCTAAGTTCTACCCTGAAATAAAGGCAGCGTGTGACTTTTCTGGATTGTTGCCTAAATGATTCCCACAAAAACTTTACTACCAGCAGCGTTCAAGAGTGTCTTTAAAGAAGGTCACAGCTTGCTTAAGTGACCAGTACTTCAACCAAAGGCAATAATATGGTACGGATCAACAGAATTTCTGCAGAGATACCAAATTAAAAAAGACAATAAAAACAATCTTTAGCACAAAGTATAAGTGAATTTTAAATAATCCAACTCTGTGCTGTTACTTGCCCTGCAGAGGTAGCCTGGACAGACATGTTTGGAAATAAAAATTTAAATCCACACTATTACCACAGTTACCTGTACACATTTCTAATATTTAAGTGCCTATTTCTCTAAGACTGGGAGGTTGAGCACATGTCATAGAGGAACAGTGATGCTAGGAGTGAGTGCTCTCCAAACTCAGCTGGACAAACTCCATCCTGCTGGACTTTCCTACATCAGAAGCTTCGGTAGAACACTGAGCAACTTACTGTACACTTGATTATTTTCAGATTAGCCAAGATATGATCATAAAGGATAAAAACTGCAGAGCAGTAATAGCACAGAGGTTGCTCTACAATGGCACGGGCTCCTTTTAGTTTACATACAAACACAAGGGCAGCACAATATTTATGTTCTGTGCTAAACCATATGGAGAAGAAAAAAATAATTATGGCCTTATTCTCTGAGGCTAACACCTCCAACCCCAGTATCTCCATATGCAAGTGAGGTAGCTGATACCATAGAAGAGGCCTTATGGGAACAGCTTTATTCCACCCGTATTCATGCATAACCTTACCATTACACTCACAACTCACCAAGGGCTCTGTTCAGCTCCTGCTGAGGATGGTGCACCTCCTTCAAACTCAGAAGTGCACCAATAGTTGCTCTCAAATCCACTGTTATGAACGCACTGACAGTTACTACTTGGAGCCATGCAAGTGTTAGCGCAAGTTACAAGTCCTGCTTCACAAAAGCTCATTAATGAAGCAGATTCAACCAGTGCCACAGAACACAAAATCAAAGCAAGCAAAGCAGCACAAACAGGTTTTCAAAAAAGCCGAATGACCGTGTGAGATCATGAAACACCCAAATTATTATCAGTAATATTAGCAGCCCAGTCAAACAGTATTTTGGGTTGATTTGGTTTCACTCTTTTACATACCAGTTGAAGGTATCTGATCATCAGAGTTCTCATTCACCTAATTAGCTGGTGGACATGCTGAAAAGAGTAGAAAGCAGTAGATAGGTAGCAGTACTTGAGCAACATTTATAAAGGAACTGAAAGCAAATGAAGGAGAAGATTACTGATCTTTTTTTCCCCCAAAGTCAAAAACTGACTAGGGTCTTCCTTTCCCCCACTCAAAAAGGAAATGCAACTTCACTACCTGAACAGTTTTTATTAGGATCTCTCTCAAACAGTGAGATGTCTGTAGAATTACAAGGGAGAGGGGGGAGAGATTCCTGTTTGCACATAAGGTCTGATACAGTGTGACATGCATTGCAAAAATATACTATCCGCTTTAAAAGCACATAATTATGTTAGTCCAGAGTTTAAAACTTGTAAACATCACCCTTGTTTAATTCACAGAATTATTTAAAGTTTACAAGCAGATGAACTCTAAGAGAAAGCATAGCCCCAGTTTGGCCGAGTGCTTGATTCAGATTTTCCCAAAATGGATACACAAGCTTAAGTGTGTTGCTGACTTACAGACAACAGTTACCATGAGATTTCCAGTTTCAAGCCCTTCAAGATTGAAAGCCAGCCAAGTTTAAAACCCATGGACTAAGACTCCATAATGCCTTTAAGTTTAAACTACACAGAACATACCCGGTAGGATTTTCTAAAGTGTACGACATTGCCCTAACTCTGTTCCAACCAAATCACTTGAAGAAACATCTTCAGCTCCAACCTAAACACAGTATGCTTCAAACATACATATGTGGTCCTTTACCTTTGATAACGAAGGCTTCAGTTACCAAACGCAGCACATACAGAGGTTCATCTTTTGTTGAGAGGTCATCAATTCCTGCTCTTGCATACATGCTGATGGCATCTCTGTATGACCCCTCCACATAATGAAGCTTTCCTAGGATCAACATAGCTTCTCTCATATACTTAGGCTGAAACAGAGCAGGGGGAGAAGAGTGATAACATGATTAAATAGCAGGCAGAAAGAATAAGGTACTTCAGAATAAATTAAATGGATTCATAATGCTTTCCTTTCAACATTGCAAGCTCCACAGGCCAGAAGGAAGGATTTAAGTATCTAGAGATCTTAGGGCTATCCTCATGAGAGCAGCAGGCAACAAAGGTCAGGCAACTATTTTGGAGCTCAGTTTAGAAATACACAGCTTACAGGCCACCTCCTTGGTTTCAGCTGACCTACTCTATTGATTCACCAGCTACAAAAAAGCCTGGTGCTGTCAGAACCACCACACACACCAAGAAAATCCCCTGCTTTTACAGTAGGCAGAAAGCTTCTCTTTTTAGTCTAGTGTTCCCCTCTCCTCTGTACACTTAATTAAAGAGTAAGAAAGCTCACAAATTTTCTGAAGTTATCAAAGAATTTTCAGGCAACAGAAGGCATGTCTGATATTTCTAAAATTTGTTTGGTTTCTTAAGGACTGAAAACATGCATTCAGATCTGTATAAGAAAAAAAAAATCTCAGTAAAACACATCTGTTCATACCCTTTTTATGCTTTGAAAGGCATGGAAAGGTTCCTAACTCTTCATACTCTTTTTTAATACATAAAGTTAACACAGGGTCAATGCTGCATGAGTAGCCAAGTCACCACTAACAAAGATATATAATAAATGTATAGCATTATATAATAAATAACGTCACACAGCCAAACTTAACACCAACACCCGGAAGGAATCAGTAGTTCGGGCTGTTACTGGGGATAAACTACAGAGGGTTGGATGGACTCCCCTTCTTCCCTGCTCCTTTTTACTTTTTAAATATGCTGACTTTCAAGAAGTTAAGAACAAGGAACTCCCCCAGGAAAGCCACTGGTGCTGGAAATTAACATGCTAACAGTAAAACATATGCTTCCAAGCTAACTAGTCTCTAGGTTTCAGGACCTAATACAAGTCTAGAAGAGACTGTTGTAATTCATCACCTCTTTTAAGCCAGTTAAGCAACTTGTGCATCCAAGGCCATCAACGCAGCAGCAGCCATTGAGGCAGAGTCTTAAAACACTCCCAAAGCTCTGCAGCTAAGCTGACAGGCAGCTACCAACCACACACCCAGGCCACAAAATAAAATAAAAACATAACTTGCCATATTTTTTCTGGCAGAGACTGAAAATAATGTGAGGCTGTAATCCCAGAGTCAAAACACAACCTTAAGTGCCTGACAGAAGATTGCAGCCCATTTCACCTCTGAACTGGAGCTGACCAGATGTACACAACTCCCTCAGACCAGGAACAGAAGTACGTCACTCAGCTGTGCAAGCCTGACAGCACTGTTAAGTGGCCATGCCCCAACACCCCAGAAAATTCCTAAATATTTATCCTGCTTCTAATAGAAAAAAAAAAAAAAATTAAAATAAATAAGATATCTACTCGTAGCACAGAATTCATCTGCATATGAAAAGCAAGTGTCCCAACAGAAGACGCTTCAAATGACTATTAGATTACCAGGCAATTAGTAAAACTTACAACACAGCACTGTACGTACAGAGACATGAACAGTCAACACCAACACATTGTATCAGACTAATCCTCATATAAAAGCATCATCCAGTTGACAGGAATTACAACAACAGAGCCTACTTACTCGTAGATTTCCTCTGCTTAAGATACTAGTCAAATACTGTTTAGCTTCACGCAGTTTTGGGTCATTCAGTTCTGTCAGTGGAATGGAGTCCTTCAGTTTGGCAAAGTTTTCCTTCAAACATTCTTCCAGCAGGGCCTCTGCAAGCAGCATACCCCCATAGTCCTCTGAAAGTAGATACCAGACAACAAGAAACATCACTTAGTGTCATACTGCTAATATACAGCATTATAAAAACAAAAAACCCCACACATTTGAGACACACAAACAGCAACTCAAGCGAGGGGATAAGGAAGAACCAGCAGACAGGAAAAAAGTTCCAGTAGCTTCTAACTATCAGAAATCATACATTACCTATGAAAAAAACCCGAAACATTTCCTTTTAACTTGACAATTTCCCCTAATGAATCCTTCAATTTTGACAGCATGGTTCATTCTTGTGTTGTCACTAATATAACAGTTTGTAAATTTAATCTCAAAACTCACTTTCAAAACTACAAGACCAATCTTTGTAAACATGTAAGTGCATGCTTCAGATTTACAAAGGTACAAGCATGAAATACATGCTTAGGACTACAGAAAAGCTTTGAATTTCACTGCAAAACAGTAACCGCATCAGAAACTTTTAAGGTTTTCCTGAAAGTTCACAGAAAAATAAAAATACAGAATTCAGACAACACTACATATCCATTACTAAAGGCACACAAGGCTTGATCCAGTGACATAACTCACATGCCACCTGTAATTCTTTGTAGATTAAAATCTGTTCTTGTTCACAGTTCCACAGAAGAGAAACTCAATCATAGGTAGCAGCACTGGATACAGCATGAAATATCATGCAGTGTTCCAACTATATGCTGAAAAAAAGAAAGTTTCATCTGCCAGTATACTTGGAGTTTTTACATGATGGGTCGGTCGATAGGTCCAGTATTGCAGTTCATTTATCCATAAAAGTAGCAGTACCTCAATCAGCTGACTAGTGGGTCAAGCAGAATAGAAAACCTTTGTAAATCAAAGAGCCAAGCCCTGTATTTCATACATACCTCACATTTTAAAATCTGAAATTCTAGAATGCAGAAGCACGACAGCATATCTATATTTCCAGCCCATGGGACAATTTATCCCCATTCACCACCTGTACACTACATTTGGCATTAACCAACTTGTTGATTGTTTTCGCTTGTTTAATTTTTGGTTTTTTACTTAAGTGTTCAGCTTCATATCAAATTATAACCATAACTCTTCCTGCTCAACTGTAGAACTACAACAAACTTACACAGGAAAAAAAAAAAGTAGAGGTACATAAAATGTACCTCACATGCAATAATTTCTACACAACACTCAAGAGCTTCCAGGTTGTCACTAACTTCTTAATCAAACTTAAGGAATGGTGTAAAAACCACATACAACTAAGAAATAAACATACACAATCTTCCATAGCAAATACCATTTCAGAGACACCATTGCTTCGAGAAGCAAAAACTGTAGCCAGTCCATTGCTGGAAGTTCTGTAGCAGTAACGAAGCATTACTCTTTCGTAACTAGCAAGTTATGATGACATAGCGGCAGATTAACAAGTGTTTTTACAGCAATCATATTGTTGTTATGCCTCTTAATTACAAGGCAACAAACTAATAACGAAGCTTCAATAAATGCCCCCAAACTGCATGATGATCTCTGCACCTGGGAAGCACTGCTGAAACCTGACTGAAGTTCAAAGGTTGGCCCTGTGATTCTCAGCACAAGGTTCGATCTGCATCATGTATACATTTGGAAAGCCTTGATTTACATGTTTTAAGCTACCAACATCTGTCCCCATCACGCTTTCCCACTGTGAAGTTTATTGCGGTGCAGCAAGCTTCAATTAACTCTAAGGCCACATCTTAGAAACAGTCCTCTAAAATTAACCAGGTTTATTCATAGAAATAGCTCCTCTGACTTCAGCGACGGAACCTCTTGAACCAGTGCAGCAGCTAGGCTCTGCTCCTCTTCACAACCTACTGTTGTCGACTACAGACTGAGAATTTTATAAGTTAAGCTGCCTCGCTTCTTGCAAGTGGTTTATTTCAACAGGAGAGTGTTGTAACAGGGGAAAAATTAAAAAATGCATTTGCTATTCATGAAACCTGCCTTACATGTGAAAGGATACTTGGATGTACCAAAGCCTCGAAATAAAGTACCGCCCTTCTGAAATGGAGGTGGAAAATATTAGGGTATCCAGAACAGGGTGGGGAGAGGGCAAAAAGGAATCAGTATCACACGTATCGAGAAGAGAGACGTTTCCAATCACGGGAGACTGCGGTCGGTAGCCTAGCGGCATCACAGCCGTGCCTGTTACAGGCAGGCAGCGAGTGCAGCAGCCTTCCCCTGCGTCTAGGTACTTATCGAGGTGAGGGCAACATCCTAAATGCACGGAAACCACCGAGCAAGCGCTACTGCCCCTTGCTCCCGCTGACAGCCCCAAGCAGTGCGCTTCCCCTATCAGCCCGGCAGGCTCGGAAGCGCTGACATGAAGAGGAAGCACAGAGTTATCTTCCTGAACGCCGTTTTCTGGGCTCCCGCCGCCTCTCCTCCGCATCCCTCCTTCCCTCGAGTCAGCGAGATCGGAGCGTCTACAGAGGACACGGGGCGACACTTCGTTCCCTTCGCCGGCACCCTGGCGCCCCCTCCTCAGCCCTCTCCGGCAGCCCCGAGGGACGGCGCAGCCCCAGCTCCCCCCCCCCCCACGTCAGCCCACCGGGCCGGGGGTGCCGAGGCCCGGGCGGCGCACGGAGCGACAAGCCGGCCCCGCCGCCGACCCACGCCCGGGCGGTCTGGTAACGGCGGACTGCCCCGCTCCGCCCGACCCTCACCGCCGCTTACCCGCATCCTGCGCGGCCGCCGCCGCCTTGCGCGGGGACCGTGCCGGCCGCAGCAGCTGCCGGGCCAGGTGTCGGAGCTGCCCCCAGTGCCCCTCCGCCCGGCACCGCTCGATCTCTCCCTCCAGCTTCACGTGCGAGTGCAAGCCCTTGGTCGCCATCTTAGCGCCGGGACGGGCCTGCCCTGCCCTGCCCCGCCCTCCGGGGATCCCCGGCAGCAGCGCCCGAGAGGCGCCTGAAGCGTGTGCGAAGCCGCCGTTCCGGGCGGGCGGCTCCGGCTCCGCCTGCCCGCTCCCTACCAGGTGGCCGGCGGGGCGTGCGCGGGCGGAATGGGTGCGGCCGCAGGGGACCGAGGCCTACGACTGGGGACGGCGGCTCATTCACGGCAGTCATCCCTGCCGCCTCTCGCTTGACGCCCGGGACAGAGAGCCATACCCGCCCGCACGGGCGGCCACTGTTCCGGCATCGCCGCCCGCCGAGGGCACTGCGCCTAGCCGACTGTCCCCGGCCCGCCACACACAGCGAGCCTGCGGGGCCCGAGGAACTCTGGCCTCGCCGTTGGGGCGCTACCACTGAGGGCCCGAAGCTCCCTTGCCGGGGCGCTGCTCCTTTACCAAGGCCCTCGGCAGCCCCCTAAACCCCAGGCCTACTCCATCAGCTGCTCCCAGCAGCCACCACCCGCCCACCTCCAGCAGTGACTTCAGCGTGGGATAAGCAGCCAGTGCACCATGAGCCAAAAGCTGACACCACTTCCCAAGGTCGGCGTTTGCTCTGAGGGTTATAACCTCGAGAGGCGAAAGCAGCCTCTGTTTAGAAAATACAAACATAACGAGACCTTACGCTTGGCAAGAGGGAGGAAGCGAAAAAACCCAACACGGTTTATTAACGGCGGCAGGGCGCTGCGGTTCCCAAACGAGCGGCGGGTTGGGACCGCGCAGACACTCGTCGAGAGGAGGGGACGCAGCGGCGGGGCGGCTGGGGACAGCCGTACGAGCCGGGCACACGCCGGGCAGCTGTTTAGAAGTTCCTACAAGCTGCCCCTTGACCGATCCTCCCTCCCGGCGCCAACCCCGCCGGTCCCCCTTCCTCTTGGCTCTGCCGCGGGCAGGTGCCCTCCCCGCCCGCGGCCCGCTGGACGGATGCTCCACACAGGAGGCCGGGGAGGGGCTGGCGCCAAGCGGTGGGAGGGGTGGGGCCGGCCGAGGCTGCCCAGGCCGGGAGGTGACGGGCGCCCGCTCAGCCCTCGCGCGCCCACCTCAACGGCCCCGCCCCGCAGCGGGCGGAGCGCTCCACCTGCCCCTCCGCGAGGCCTCCACGTGGAATTCCAGGAGCGGTGACGTAGCCCCCGCTCGGGGGAAAAGGTGCAGCCAATGGGTGGGGAGGAGAGGAAGGAAGGGCGGGGCGCGGAGCGGAGCGGAGCGTGCGCCGGGTCAGAGGTGACGCCGGCGATGGGGGCCGGCCTCCTCCGAGCGCGGCTCCGCCTGCCCGTCACCCGCAGCCCACCGGAGCCGCCATCCGCCGGACGGTGCGTAGCCTGCCGGTGGCGGGGCCTCTCCGCTCGCCCCGGCTGGAGCGGAGTGCGCCACGGCTTAGGCTGCCTCCTCCCGCCGTAGTGGGAGCTTCCTCGGGGGCCCTACCGGGGCGGGGAGCCGCGGGTGGGAGGCGGGCGTGATGCCAGCGATCGGGGCCTCCGGCGCCGCTCGAGTGCTGAACCGGCTGCACACCGGGGGTTGCTTCAGCGGGCGCTGCTGGCGGTGGGTGGGAAGCAGAACAGAGAAGCCGAACCCAGCAGTCCCTCCGCTCCCCCCGCTGAGGTGATGCAGCGCTTCCCTTGCCGATGAAGTGAGCGCTGCGTTGTGAAAGTTGTATGCTGTTTAGGGCGTGCGGTCTTAATAGATCTGCTAATTAGATGCAGCTCCTCTGATACCGTGACCTTCACTCCCGTAGCTGTGGGGCAAGTCTGTTTGAAGCTGGTGCGTTTGGTCGTCCAGAAGCTAGGTGAAGAGCCAAGCATGGCTAGGAGTGCACATTTGCTGCATGAAAAAAAAAGAAGTCATTCTCTGAAAATTATTCCATACTTCTTTGAAAGTTACATGAATTCTTAATTGGAGCTCTCTTTTTTTTCCTGCTTGCTAAGTGCTTGAAATGAAGCTCTTCCATTCTAGAACTTAGTGGAGTTATTTCTAAGCACCCTGTAAGTCTGCTGAAAGTAGATTGCATTTTTTATCTGTTTTTGTTTGTTTGTTTTGGGGCGGGGCTGTAATGTTTTCCTTTTGTAGGAGATCATGATGGCCCAAAGGATTTTTAGAATACACTTGCTGTTCTGCTTTCTGGCTGCATTCTTCATCTCTACCCTAGCTGAGGAACATGTAGGAGAGAGTCAACATGCAAATATTCGCCTTGATAAGAATTTGGTACAAGATAAAGAGTACGTGTTTCTTGTTCTAAAAATGTAAACTTTACTTCTTAATGATTTGCTTATCTCTTAATTCTTTGTGAGTTGGACTTGAGCCTAGGGGCACCCTTTTTTCTCAGGATGTTGTGTGGCTAGCTAGAGTCAGATATGAGACATGCTTGCTCAGTAAGTTTGTAGAGATACTAGACCTAGAAAGGCCTCTCTGGAGCCTTTAGCCCTACTCATACTATAAATAATTCCTTACAGGAATCTTGCTTACCTAGAGCAACATACTTTATACAAAAATCATATTCTGAACAGGTAGAGTGTGAGCTTTTTTCCTCAGTTGCTGCTTCATACAGACAAAATGGTGATAGCATCAAATAAAACTCTCTAGACTACTTTGTGTTTAACTGAGAGAGATCTTCCTGCAGTGCCTGTGCTTTGGAAGACGGACGAAAGGAGATTTTGGGCACTGCTTCAGTTGTTTTGATAACTTGCTAAGTAGGCCAGAAGAAACAGAAGTAGCTGTCTAAGATATTAGAGGCCACTACAGCACCTGTAATAAACAACCTGTGTACCAGCTTCAGCTTAGTATAAAACCATAGCTTTCAGTTGTCCTGGTTGCCCAGGGTGCTTTTAGAGAAACAATATTTCCTGTGTACTTGACTACCTGATCAAAGACTAAATGTGATGTAAACAGAGCATTAAATATTAACTGTGGGTTGTTGGGTTTTTTTTTGGTTTTTCTTTTTTTTTTAATCTTAGCCACATCATGGAACATTTAGAAGGTGTTATTGAGAAACCAGAATCTGAGATGTCTCCACAAGAGTTGCAGCTTCATTACTTCAAGATGCATGATTATGATGGCAATAATTTGTTAGATGGTTTAGAGCTTGCTACTGCTATATCACACGTCCACAAAGAGGTAGGTGGAAATTTGTAATGGCATGTGTTTGGAAACAGTTCTAATGCTCTAAAAGCAGTTTCCAGTGGAAGAGATCAGTTACAACACATCTTCAGTGCCGTTATCATTTTGCCTGAAAATTAAGAGTATTTTTCCCCCTGATAGTTTTGATTTATAAATGTGCTATCAGACGTATCACACAGAAGCTTTATCACAGCTTTTCATGTCACACTGCAGTTTTCAAGAAGTCTCTCCATTTTATTTTAAAGTTTAAACTGAGGAAGGACTCTAGAGTGAAAATAACTTGACAGAGGGTCTTGACTACTTCGGTAGGCAGGGATGGAGAAAAAGGGGAATTATCCAAAATGGGATAACACTCATGATGGCTTCTAGAAATAGCATGTGATATGCTGCTGTTTGAGGTTCTAAGGCTGCAGTTTTCCACTCCAAACTGTTACTGCCATGGATAGACAAAATGTAAGAGACTTCTTGCACAAAATTAGTATTAGAAGAACTAGTCACAGTTACCTTTTTTAAATACAAATTCTCTTTCCTGTTAGAGACATTTAAGGACAAAGTAGGAAGATACAGTCATTAGGAAGACAGTGCTAGCCCATCATCTTGTACTGACCTTTTGTAAGTTACAGTTCAGAATAGTACATAACTTCCTGTCTACACCTGTGGCAAAACAAATCTGTGCTCTAGGTGAGCACAGAATAATGACTTGCTCTTCCTTGTGCAAAGGCACTGCTTTGTGTTCCCCTTTGCTTGTAGGGGGTGTTACTATCAATTCTTCTGACTGTAAGCTATAGTGCTGGATTTTTTTACTACTCTTTTACTGTCAAGCTCTGCATTTTTCAAGTTCTGACACACAGGAAGATGTCTCTGTACAATATAGAAACTCCAGTGTCTATACTAAAAAGAAATCCAAATTAAGAGTGCATCTGTTTGATCATCATCCTTGTGTTGTTCAGCTTTTAGAACTTTTGGCTAAGAATATTAACTGGTTACAGAGCACTTGTTCTGAAGTCCAGAAAACTTGGACTTCATAGTTTCCACTTGATAAATGTTGCTTATATTGGTATAAATGATTACATAAGAGTTAGTGCCAAATTAGGCACCAGACAGGAATAACCTAACAAAAAATTATCTGTCAGTAATCTGTTAAATGTGCCACTAGATGGAAGACATGGCTAAACTGTTCATTTTGGTTTTGTAGGAAGGTGGTGAACACACCCAAGCAATGAAAGAAGAAGAGCTGATTAGTCTGATAGATGATGTCTTAAGAGACGATGATAAGAACAATGACGGATACATTGACTATGCAGAATTTGCAAAATCACTGGAATAAGGTTTTGCAGGGGGCTTGTTTCTCCTTCTGACTACATGGAAATGTGACCCAGTATAATGTGATTCATTACTGTCTCATAGCAACCTCTGTGCTGTGAGAAGGAGAGGTGTATCAGCTCCAGCAAAATCTATTTGGAAGTTGTATGTGTTAAGCGGTTGTCTAACTCAGAGAGAGAGCCATGTTTGACTAAACGTAGCTATGCATTTGAATCTTGAAGCATGGAAGTGTCAAGTACTCACATAGGGTACAGCTGGCAAACTCTTAACTAGGTGTGTATGAATACAAAATAGATCATATACAATCTAAATTCCACTTTTCCTCTCATTGTCAATTATATAGTACTTGTTTGCTTACATCTTCTGTTTAAATGTAAAAAATGCCTAGAAAGCCAGAAAAGATTATTGCATATAGTTGTATTTCAAGGATATGTCCTTACACTGCAACAGGTTTCAAGGAAATATCCTTACCTTCCTACTAATTTCAAAGGAAATCTGCATGTAAGTACAGGTTCTTGAAACAGCACTCCGAGAGAAAAAGCATTTGAATGTGGTTTATGTTTGAGGCCAACATGATACCCTGAGGACTTTAACACAGTCTTTGAAGAAATTGAGTATTTTTAAATATGTACTTCCTAGTATACCTTTTACTTTTTACATGTATATGTACACATACATGTGTTTTTCAATTTCTCCTAGTCCTTCACAGATTTACTTTCTATATCTTAATTTACTGATACCTTTTTTCGCTGCCTTCTGTGGTGTTTTCTTAAGAAAATCAAAGTATTTTTATTAATTTCTATGTTGTATTAATGGTTTGTAGCATTTACTAAGGTAGCTTCTGCTATCTAATTTTGAAGGTCACGTTAACAGTAAACCCTTTTAATATAAAAGCTTCTGTTCAGTTTGGGTTCTACAGTATTAGCCAGCAGGATAATCTAAGTGAGCGAGTAATGCTGCCTTGTTAAGGTTTAAGTTCATATTCCTTGACAGTTTAATTACAGTATTACTTTCAGGAGGTATTTCATAACTAACAGTTCCAAGATACTTGCATGTTTGCAGATTCACATGGTTCTAGGAATGTTTTCAGTGTCTTGACTCAATACTTGGTAAGTCAAGCAGTATAAGGATATTAGAGAAGCGATGTGTTGCTGTGTTTTTGATACTTGGTGACTCTAATACATTGCTGAAATCATAAATTGCATTAAATCATTATCCATTATTAGAGGATCTAAATGCTAATGTAAAATGTATAAAGAGCTATTTTCTGTACAAAATTATTCTTATACAAGAGAAACACGTTTGTAAAAGAAATTATTTCCTCTGTTTAAATGTTTGTGCAATGAATCATGAGTATCGGACTTTTTTTCTTGTACTGCTTTTTCATTTTGACACCTCTTTGGCCAGGGTTGTGCTTGTTGTACAAGCAATAAAAATAAGTTGACGTACATGCACTCTGGAGCTAGAAACACAAGGCTGGAAGCCCTAGTGAGAAAGGTACCTAATTTTCTGATATATTTTTAAGTCCATCTCTGTTGCTAGCCATGATCTAAAAAAAAAAAAAACGTTCTTTCAGTTAAAAGCATTTTTTTAAAATACCTCTTTTGAGGGTAATTATTCTGGAGTGAATGTTGAGTCAGAAAAAAAGTGTAGAAAATGCTTGTGGGCAGAAGGGAGGAAGAGGTTAAGCTCCTCAGCTTAGAGCACTTAAAGCAGGTTGTCTGTAGACCTGCCAACTCTTACATACTACATAAGCTTCTGAGTTTTGGATTTATTTGGGATGAAAAAGCAAGACCAAAGAACTGACTTTTATGCACTGCTTTTAAAAATATGGTTTTCTTGTCAAGCATAGTCTGTAAATGTCATGCAGCAACTGCCCATGGGGCACATTTATATACATATGTTGTATTTATATACATATTTTTTAACTGCTATTGTATGTGGCAAAAGATGTGCACCGTAGAAGCTATATATCAGAAATAACTATGACAAGCATAGGTAATGTCAATATTGTTTACCAACTATTTTAAACTTGCTTTTAAGGGTTCATAAGTATGTATAAATAGAAAAATTATTTACTGAAAATGGAAGACAAAATTGGCACCTTTGCTTTTGTGACACATGAAGAAAGATCAACCCAAACTTTCTGCTTTCCTAGAAAGAACAGTTCAGGAAATTCTACCCAAGCTGAAACCTGCATCACTGTCTTTACTCAGCCTCCTAAAACAAATACACATACTTAAGTGCACTTAAATGATTTAACAGCTGTCTAGGGAGCTTTCTCAGTTAAGTAGAAAAATGCAGAGTTGCTTAGAGCAATGGGGAGTTAGACTTTTGTTTGTTTAAATAGAACTGGTTTTTGTGCTAGTTGTAGCTCAGGTTGGTTACCTAAATGTGTTCTGGTACATGTCATATATACATATAGTATTTTCTATTTCACATGTATATAATATAGAAAATACAGCTTTCACTCATCACCTATAAGCCTCTTTTAGCTTGCATAGAACAGCACTATCTCCATTCCACAGATAAGATAAATAACAAAGCAGAAGGGGTGTAGAATTTACTGAAGGTCAATGACATCTCTGGCAGAAACAGGAAACCAGGAGAATGCTGTTGTGTATGATCTTAACCACTTCCTAATCGTTGATCTCAGGGATCAATGAGGATCTAAGAGGGATTTTCCCTATTAGAAGATAACGCATCTGGCCTTGCATTACTGTATACTATGAGCCTAGTTTGAAGTATCTATAGATTATCTGCTTTTACCATACAAAATACTGCATAATCTAGCAGCTATGTATTTAAATGTCTTCTTGAAGCACTCCTGAACTGAGCAGTTTTTTTATTAGTTGATCTAGAGCATTATATATAAAGGAGAAAAATTTAACTGCTTTTCCTGAGCCCATGTGACAGGAATGACTCCCTAGAATTTACCAGCAACAGTTTTGTCTGCATATTCATGCAGACTTTACTAACTTTTTTTTTAATTTTTAAAAAATATAAGTTACCTATGATCTCAAAATGTCTTAAATGCATTAAGAGCTAGTTACAGACTGGCAAATCCTGATTTATTTTGTCTGAAGTATGTTTTAATCCTGCAATTCACAAGCGGAACAGTAATTCAGGGATGATGTCATAATCGATTATGGCCACTAGATAGCGTATTGACACTGCACATTTGTTCCCTGTGGTGTGTAATTTGGAGTGATTAAACAACGAGCATTTCTCCAAACCAGTACCGATTCTAGGCAAGGCTCGCTCCTCTGTCTTCCAGCACCACATTGCCAATATGATGCCACATTTTTCTTAGTTTATTACACCTGTCATAAAAATTGACCATAGCTGGAACTGATTACTGGTAATTAATTTTAATTGTTTCCAAAATCCAAATAGACTTAAAGAGAATGGAAAGACACTTACATTGTAATATTGTCAGTAAGAATAATTGTGGAATAGGAAGGGTTTCTGTTATAATCACCACACGTGGCCTGACTTCTTGACCATCTCTAGCTGACCTATGAGAGGATCCATGAGGTCTCTACAGTGGTGTCAACCAACATTAAAGAACATTAGAGGGTTTTAGAAGGACATGAACTCTTACTGGTTTTGCGCTGGATGTCACTGTTCTTACAAGGTGTAGGTCCAGTGTGGTCTGATCAGACATTTTTGCCTAAAGTGAAGCTTACTGATTTTTTTCTTCCTTTCCCCCATTGCAGTCTCACTGCCCATTGCACTATGAAACAGCTGCATAATATTCTAGGGGTTTTTTTGTAAACAAATCAGGGCAAGCAGCATTGCATACCTTAGTCTGGATTATTTATCATCACAAGGCATTAGTGCTCTAAACGTTTCATCAGCACAGATCCTCAGTCCATGTTGAGGGACATCCTTTATAAGGGCAGTTAATAATGCCTTGCAGAAGGTTTCTCTGAAGTTATGTTTTTCTTCCCTTTCTTCATGCTAAATGAAGAACAGCAGCCTAAATCTTCAGGGCTAATATATGCTGTAATTGTCACTACCTTCCTCATCTGAGGGGCAGTTTTCACGTAGGTAGAGGGCAGTGTAACACATGAATCAAAATCTCCTGGTATGACATTTTACAAGAAATCAGTACAGCAGTGAACGTAGTGTCAACTTCTACTACTTGATCCGACTGAGTGACTGACAGCACTAGATTTCAAGAAGGCAGATGTCAATAAACTCAGAGAATGGATAGGGAAGATCTCATAAGAGGCAAAGCTTGGAGAAAAACAAATTACAGAGAACTGTCAGTTCCCTCAAGAAATGCTAATAAGAAACCATATGCAACCTCTGCTATTTTAGAGGAAAGTAAGGAAATTCAGCAGAAGTCAGCTAATTCACAACCTTTTAATTGACCACAAGCTTAAGAGAGGGAGATCTGTAAAGTAGAAATTAGGTCAACTGATTCAGAACCCAGCACAATACTCCATTCATGGTGTGGAGGGGTTGCATATAGTGAGTGAGGACAAAATGTGTAAGATGCAACAAGAAAAACTTACCAAGAGTAAAAGAAATTTTACAGGTAAAGTTGTAAGAGAAAAACAAAGGGAAGTTTGCACTACTACTCAAAGATGGGGGGTGCTATTAATAAAGGATGTTAAGGAAGCCAAAGAGTTTAGTATCTTTATTTTTTTCTCCCTTTTTCATCAAACTTTCCTAAAAAGGTCAATGTCAAGCAGACAGTGCAATTATTACCAGGAAAAAGGGGTAAAATTTCTGACTAAAATACACAAAACCTGCTTACAGAGTAACCAGTTAAGTTAGTTGTTTTCTAGTTGTCTGAGCCTGATCAACTTCACTCTAGGAGTCTCAAAGGGAGGGTGACGTAGTGGCCACAGATATAGCTGAATTTATGATATTTATTTATTTAATTATTTTTGCAAGGCCTTTAGCATTGCTTCCTACAATAGCCTCATGAACAGGCCAGTGAACTGTGATCTAAATGAAACTGCTGTGGGAAGGGGCAGGAGGTCAGGTCTGGTTGGGTAATTGTATCCACAGGGTAATTCCATGTAAGCTTTCAAAATGCATGTGTTTTGCAAGCAATTTTGTGGACCTTGGTCCTGTATTGAGTTTTATTTGATGTTTTCACTGAAGGCGTAGAAGATGGAAGGCAAAGTATAATTATTACATTTGTAGACAGAGCAAGGAAGGACTGCAGATGTTATAGATACTAAAAGATCAGAATTTAAAATGATCTTGATGCATTTAGAGAAGTCATCTAAAATGAATGGAATGCAATAGCACAAAATACCATGCTTACACAGAAATATTCATCTGTACTTGGATAGCTCTCTAGGTACCAGCTGACAAGAATAAAATCCAGGGACTATGGCAGAACAAGCTGAACAAGAATGGCAAACTCCTTATGACTTAAACTGGGATGTCTAAAGGGTCTTAAAGACTACTAAAAGAATTGATGTGGCCTGATCCCCACTGTTAAAGATTCATCTGGAAGACTGTGTCTTGTTCAGGGCACTGCATCTCAAGAAAAATATGAACTAATTGTCAAGAGGGCAACGGAGATCAGCAAAAATGAACACAAGTCCAAAAACCATGAAAAAAGATTGCAAGAAAAGGCGGGGGGTGGGGGGGGAGATAAGATATGATATGATGGGGGGGATGCTGAAGAAGTAACAACTGAGAAGAAGAAAATTTAATAGTCTTTAATTAAAAAGCTGTTGCAAAGGTTAAGGAAATAGTATGTTCATGGTGGAAAAGTCAGGAAGAATAAAACACAAGCATAAACCAAAGAGTTTGTGAAACAGTTTGGACAAAATTTAGATATTTTTTGGGGGGGAAATTTAGATTGGACAAAACTTCAATATAACTTACAAGATATTGTGGCTTGGAGTGACATGAGTTTTACTTGGTCTTGGAAGGGTGGAGTTACTAACTTCTCCAGATCCCCTCTGATGAAAATCTGTCTCTAGGTGAGTCTATGACTGTCAACATCTGTGGGCACTCGGGAAGAGAAGTCCCTTACAGTGGGCTCCACAGCTGAGAGCTAAACACAGGAACTGAACACAGGAAGCCTGTGTCAGTTCCAGATCTCAGACAAGTCTTCACCAAGATCACAGACTAACCTCCTCTCCCTTCTGTAAGCCTTTCCAGCCACCCATATTCCAGTTTTCCCCTAATGGATCTAGATGTCAGTTTTACATCTCATCTTCTTACCATCACCACTCATTTTCTCTCTTGCAAGTCCCTGAAAACCCGTTTATCACTTCTGCCTTCCAGTCAGGCTGTTCTTCAGCCCGAGAAGACAATAGTTGTTTGGACAGTTCTGCTGCACTCAGTTCCTGTGATGTATGGCAGAGCAGTCTGCAAACAGCAGTGTCCTGCTTAGTTCTCTAAGGGTATGCTCCCTGTCAACAGCATCTGAGTGCAAAACCCTATCAACTTTCTACTGAGCCCATTCAAAATGTGATTGTAAAGACACAGAAGTCAACACTTTGAACCAGAATGGGGGAGAAAGCATATCCCTGATTCCAAGATAATGCTTTACTTAGGATTCAAGTCCTAACTCCAGAGCACAGAGGTAACAAAGCTTCTTGACAAAAAGAAAACAAACAAACAAACAAACCAACCAATAGTCAAAAGACTGTTAAAGAGTCTTTAAAATGACAAAGTGAATTCATAGTCCTGTTTTCTGCAAATGGTCAGCTATTTTTGTTGACACTGAGGATATAATGTAAGAGCGCCCACACTGAGTCCAAACAAAGGTCCATCCAGCCGAAGAGCTTGCTTCAAATAGTGGCCAAGAACAGATGCTAATAGAATAATGAACAGAGAAAGCATGGTGTCATTATTCTCCCAAATACACACACTGTCTTCAGCAACTTGTAGGTCAGGGGCTTGACTTCAACAACAAAACTAACTAAAAGCAGGAGACCAAAAAGATCAAGGCTTAAATGTTAAGAGTCTGGCAACATTATTAACCAAAAACCAGGTCTCATGAGACATGGGCAATGTCCCATGGTCAATGGTACATGCTGGGCAGACTTTACTGTTGACATTGCTATGCTATAATTGTCAGTACAAGCTAAGGGGATGATGCAGTGGGTAAGCAGTCATCTCAGGAGACCACACTAATGCAGTGGTATAGCACAAATATACTGTTTCCAGATGTCACATACTTCTTACTTAAAGTGAAAGACACTGTAAATTGTCTAATGAATATGTCTGCCTCTGGCTTTGGTCATACTTCAAGAACCATCTTTAAAAATCACCCAATTACGACAAAGCCCTAAACACATATTTTGAAATAAAGCCTCTTTAAGAACAGAACATTATGCCTCAGAATTATGTAGTCATAAAACCAGAAATAAGGCACAAAAAATATATGCTGAAAAATAATATTGACTTAAGTCTCATCATGTGTGGCTCACAGCCATCAGAGACTGACATACTGTCATAAATCACGTCAGGTACGAATTTATTGACCCAGGAAAGAGCACTGGGATGAGCAGAATGAGATCTGAATGCTGTTCCCTTTGGGAGAGGTCTCCAGGGACTGTGCAGAATGGACTGTGAAGCTATGCTGTCAGCTTCAGCATAGATTGTGATGGGAGTCAGGAGACACAGAGATGAGGATTTTAGACAGCAGTACATGCAGATAGGACTAGTCTCAGGGAGGGAACATGTCTGCTTAGTATGCATATGGAGTTGTTTAGAAACCTTACAAATGCCACCATAATTTTATGAGCACATTGGCACTGACTAGTTGAGTTGAAATCTCCAAAGAACACATAACACATATACGTACACACACTGAGGCAGGAACCACTTTCAGTAACTAAATAATTCTGTCACCAGACAGCCTAAAACTATTCAAAGGCACCATTTCTGGCCAAGACCAACAGATTTGAAGTATTTTTTGAATCTCTAGGTAAATGAATTTTCAGGATACGGCAAGCCAAAAAGTCTTTAGGAAACTCTCCAAGCAGATGATCTCATTATTTTTAGCCATCATCTCTCTTAAACACCTTGACCAGTTTCCTTCAACTCTTCCAAAAAATCTGTCCCAGAATAAGATTATGCCTGTGAAGTCGTAGGTGTAAGGGCTAATTTTGGCAAAGTGAGGAACAGGAATTAAATCAAGTTTATAATGGAAACCTAAGGACATCTGCAGTTTACTGAATACTGTTCAGTGTGATCTATATAATGTATGATCTTTCCATTGTAGAAAAAATATAAAGTGTTTTTGTTGCCACCAAGGGAAAAGGACTACTTCCTTCATATGAAGTCCTACCTTTGAGACAAAAAGACCTGGCAGGTCATGCAAGTATTTTTGCTTCCTCCCACTAAAACATTTATAGGATCCAGATTAATTTCCTAAGGTCTGGCTCGAGGATTTGTGCAGAGTATTACACCATGTTGGCAGTGCAGAATAATGACAATATCTGACTGCAGATGTGTCTCTACCACAGATGTTATTAAAATTGCAGCATGGCATTGACATACCCAACTAGCTTTAAGTTAGGCAGCTAAGGTACTGCTAGCACCATGGCAATACCATTACAGAATACAGCACAACTGCAAAATTCACTATAAAAGCAGAGTATAATAAAAGGTCAGATATTTTTTGCAGGCCATCTTGAACACTGTCTTCCTGGGATAATGTTACTAATTGGACCCAAACTACCTAGTTTAATGGGAATTCAGGTTTGCCAGAGCTCTCAATCATCTGAAGGTCCAGTAGTGTGGGTAGTTAAATGAAAATATTCTGGATGGTTATAAAGTCTGCCTCTAGGTAGTTCCTAGCCAATAGCTCCTACAGTTCATGGTGATGCCTGATTTGGGAAAACACAGCACACACGGAGTTTTTATTGAGATCTGGAAATTTTCTGGGTTGTGCAACACTTGAAGAAAAACTCCTCTAGGGACCTTACACAAGCCTTCTCAGATTCCTGTGGCAGTTAGATGTCCTTTCTAGCAGCTTGTAAAGCTCACTCTAATAAAAATATCTGTAGGGAAAGGGTTACGTAGGCTGCGGATCAGAGAGGATAGTTCCACCCAATGTGCAATTGACCTGTCATCTGTGGATACTACTCTCAGAAACAGTGTATCATCCTCAGAGTTAAACTTTTAAGTCCATCAAACCCCATCCCAGTCCTGACCTGCTCCCATGACACTTATTTCTGGTCATCAAATGGCCTCCCCATACAACTCAGTTCAGCCTGATAGCTCTTCCTGTTGACCTCTCCAGTACTGTTTGAAAATGTGGGGGAAAAAATTTTTCAGTGGTCCAAATTGAAGTCATTCTAAAAGCTGCCAAACTAATTCATCTCCAGGAACTACCAACTCCAGCCTGGTGCTCAGACCAGCAAAGGAAATCTGATCCTATGTGACAAGGAATGCCAGACAGAAATACCACAACTGGACAGCAGGGGAGTAGGTAAAGAATGAGCAGAGGAGAGCTTTAACTCTATGGTAACATACCCAATCCCAAAGTGTCCTCAGACTTCATCCATTAGATGCCATCTTCCCAAATTTTTCTCCCTGGTGATGTAATCTCAGTCTGCTTAAAACAACTTCTGTCAAGAAAATGGGCTACAATACTGGGCTAAGTGTGTCAGTGGACCAAAGTACAGCCTCAAAATACATTGGTTGTTTTGGAAAAAGTTAAAACTGTCAAGAATGTATACCAAGTTGAAAGCCTCAGACATGCAACCTCTTGCACTTAATCTTTTTAGTTGTGACTCCCAACTTCAGCTTGAGCACTGGCCACTGGAGAGCATCTAACTCCAGATGTTTTTCCCGCTTCCTCAAGAAAGGAGAAATGTACATTTTTTCTCTGAAAATTTGTGTTCAAGTGACTTTCCAGTGACATATGAGCTTAGAAATGCCATGGCTATTCATCCAGGCCCTTCCACACACAAAACTTCAGTTTCTGGTGACACACAGCATGGGAAACTTCAGATCAAGCTCAAGCTGAAGCCTGGCAAAATTATAAACAATCAGAAACAAGGCCTTCTAATGGAAACTGTTAGACAGCATTAGCTATTGGACCACTGTCATCTTCACAGCCAGAAAGTGATTTAATCTGCCAGTTATGTGGGCACTAGGAGTGATGAATAGGTCTTTGTATTCATTCTCAGCAAGTACATACCCAGAATGACATATGATGTGGGGATTTTTTTTGTCTGACAGGCCACTGCATCTCTAAAGAGACATGAGTTTGCACAACACGGCTATCCAATGCCACAAAAGATACCACCCCTGTTCAGAAAGAGGGGTTCCCAACATGGCTGACTATTGTCCTTCCTCTCCAACTTAACTTGGTCATTGTTACCCACACAGCTTAAAAGCCACATGTCAAGAAAGTTGCCCGTTTTTTCCCTCTGTGTTAGCCATCCCTGATGGCCACACTTATAACAAGGGTGGCACAGAGGTACAAAGACAGCTTGTCCATGAGTGCCAGCACAAGGTAGCACAGCCACAGGTTTCCTCTTCAGGACTGTTAGGGCTGACTCCTAACTTTATCTTATCTGAACACTGAAAAAACCCCATTGAAGTGCTGGCCAGCCATGAACTACAAGTAGGTGCCTAAATCCATCCTTATTCAATGAAATGACAGGAATGACGTGCTTAGAGCTAAGAGTGTGCTTAAGTGCTTCACTGAAAGGCACAAACCTTGAACCAAGGCAGTTGTCAGAGAAGGGGAGATAAGGGGAGGAGGGGAACATTCACCTGCAGCCATTACTTCTGAAGACACAGGAAGGGGTCTACTGTCCAATGTGAGAGGAGCCAGCTGCAGTTGGAAACCACCAGAGCAGGGGTGAAGTTAGACAGGGACACTACACCAGGGTAGCATTTGCCATTTAAACACTGCAGAGAAAGACCATGCAGTACTGTACCTGTGAAGATGCAAGTCACTTCAGGCGGTTAATAGGTTCATTGAACAGCCATCAACCCGGATGATTAGAGAGAAGGTACCAGCTTCTCTGTGTGTTCTCTCCTTTTGATAGACGGCTCCCAGAAGTCATGCATGATTTTCATAAGGCAAGATAATAAGCTGTCAGTTGTAGGAAGCCTAGAGCAAACCACACAGAAAATAAACACAGTATGAAAACAAGAAACATGTCAAACTGCAAAACCGGTCTCTTTCTTTAAAAATAAAATAAGGGAGTGATTTGAACAAGAAATCTTTGGCTTACAAGCAATATTCTAGCCATCAACAGAATAGGAGGAAAGTATCTATTTGTGTGATTCCTCAGTGATTTGATAGGAAACATGCTGAAATTAACTGTTGAAATTAATTTGTGCAGTGTCATCCCTTGCTCTCCAGGTTGCATGACTTCATTCTCAGTTCCTCTCCTTCCCTGCAAACATGAAGTTAGGGACTGACAGGCTCACAGGGCTGACGTGGGCTTCTGGTCCTTGAGCAGGGTGAACAGGAGCACCCCTTAGACATTAGCACCCCTTAGTATTTCCAGGGCCCTGGCAACCGTGGCCAAAACACTAAAAATATCTGAGGCTGATGTATACATATGTGAGTTAGAGGTAGGTTGTGCAGATAAAGTAGCCTGCAGCTGTTTTGGGGTGAATTCAGCAGTACTGGTAAAGGGAGGATGTAAACTCCATTTTCCTGATCCACATGACGGAGTTGCCCCAAGCAGGGCAGATGCTGTTAGCCATGAAGAACTCCAGCACCTCCAGTCCTAGCAATAGGGAAGAACAGCTTTTTCATGGCGAAAGGCCTCAGCAGAAGAAAGGACTAACTTGAGTCAAGTGCTCTCATCCTCCCTTAACTCCACTCTCACCCTGCTCTGGGTCTGCACATGACAGCACTTCCCAAAGGCGGCAGAACAGAATATTGGAAAACTGAGGCAACCACTGCCTTCTCAGCATGTTATTTGCCTTGAGGTGGACAAGACACCTGGGTTTACTCAGGTGGAATACTCTGCATAAGGCCTTCATTTACTTTTTTTCTTTTTTGTTAAAACAGAGTGAGTCAAGACATTGTCAGCAAGTGACAGTTTGGTTTGCCGGGCTTTAGTGGTTTTTATTTTTCTCCCCTCAGCGATTTGTGCCAACTGTTACTTCATGCATATGAAACACCCAACTTCCAGCCTTTCCTCACTGGTGTGAAGTAAGAGTTTGGCACATGTTGAAAACAACCAGCAGAAATTAACTTGCACTCTCCCATCTTTAATGTCAATACCCGCCAGTAATTATTTGGAGAATTAAACATGCAGTGATCTTGCCGTCACCTTAATTCTCCATTAAAAAGGGATTATATAACAAATTAGCCTGATTCAGTCTCTCTTTGAGGGACTTACCCAGCAGTTTGCTCTTCTTTATTAAATTAGCAGTCAAAGAAGCTTTTGGCTTTCAGACATGTTGTGAAATCCTTCCCAAGTTGAGACCACCGGTGCTAGAAATTGCTGAAGTGCTTACTGCTCTTGGAACCACCTCCTTGGTATTCGCAGAGTCTAAACTCCAGCTGACCCACCACACTGGAAACACGCGGGTAGATAATTGTAATCTGATCTTCTGACATTAGCCTTCCAGTTTAGAAAAACTGATGCCCTAATTCACTGGTGTCATAGAGTCTTCAGACTCTTTCCTGTGTTCATTTAAATATAACTCAAGGTTCATATTTGGGGTGTGTGACAATGGAGTCTCTCTTAATTTTCACTCTGGTGATGGCATAGTGGGAAGCAGCAATTGCAAAGCACAAGTAGATGCCTTTCCACCAGTTGTGCAAGAATATTTCTGTTGCCTTCAGTGACAGGGATCTCTGCTGACCAGAAGGGTAAGTTGAAAAGACGCAGAGCATCTTATTCCTCCTCAGCTGACTGTGCGTTGGAGAACTAACACTTCTTTCACACAGAATTACACAGAATGAAGTCTGCTGATTGCATGTCATCTGAAGGTCTGATGCAATGCCCACTGAAGCCAAAGGCTGTTTCTCTTCTGCCTTTATAGGCTTTGGATCATTGCCTTACTCAAAACACTAAACCTTTGAGTATTTCAAGCTTTAGGGTCAAACCCTCTTACTTTCTCCATTCTTTGCTTTTAGCTGCAACAAGTCCATGTCACCACCACAAAGCTAGATAGATGGCAAACAGATCTGTGAATCAGTACAGAATCAATCATGTACTCCTGTTTTTTCCCTTTCCTTTTTTCAACATCTCCCTTGAGGTTATAAACCCAACCGCTCCAGACAGGCCCTTCTCATACTCATTATTGGAATTGCACATTCATGTTTAGATGTGTTAGAATTAGGTAAATATATTAACATGGCTAACAGGTAACTTCTACTGGGACTTAAAAATATTAGGTATTATTACTTAATTTTAAGCAGTATTACTTTATTTTAAGTAGTAATTCCAAGTTTTCTTACCAAAAAAAATGTTTCTTATTTTAAAGAAAAATGCCTGATGAAAAAAGAAGGGAAAAAGAAAAATATGTTCTGATTTTTTTCCAAGACTAGACAGCAAGCCTGACCTCCTGTACACATCCTCTCACTAGTCTGAGCTGCATGCCTTTGCAGCTGATCCTCAATTGCTTGTGAAAAGTATTGGCCTGAAATGTGGGATGACTGCACTTACCCATGTATCTGGATTACTTTTACAGCACAGTCAGAGAAAGGGTGTCTGTCCTAACTGTGCTTGCCTGAAGAATTCCTCAAGGACCAATTGCTGATGAAAGCTCTGAGTGCTGCTCAGCATCAGGGTTTTCACATTGCAGACCTGCACTCATGGGTAGCAGGACTTCAGAGGGTGGTTAGGTGTCCACAGCTTTTGGTGACTGCTGGTGAAGGCCATGGGTAAGCCAGAGGTGGAGGTATCTGTGCTCCACTAATGATCTACTCCCCATTCAGTAGACACAACAGAATCTGAGGAAAGAAGAAAACATAATCCCTTGTTTTTAGAGTTAGATACTTACAGCTACTGATTGCAACAAATAAATGTTCTGTTTAAATCTAGCCTACACTACAGGGAAGAGTTCTTGACTGGCAAGGTTTGGAGATGACCACAGTGGGTCTAAACCAAACCATTCCTCTTAGTTTTGTTTTCTGTCATTTTCTGCTATATATCATTTTTGCCCATGCAGTCACCTCATGACCTGTTAACCCACATTGCTTTGAGAAAGCTCAGTGAAGGAAAATTCAACGTAAAGCCACATTTTTTCTCAGTACCCTCATGTTCTGCCTACCACAGTTGTAAAAGAATGGTGTTTATCCAGCTGCACAAATTATCTGTAATTTTCAACTGACATTGAATTTTCCCTTTAAAAAGTCTTTATGAGGGGTGCGCTTTTTTTTTTCTTTATGAAAACCTGATTCTGTCAGATGCTTTGTTTTATTCCCAACAGCCTCTGACTTAAGAACAGCTAAACAGTCTCATGGGAGGAACATATTGTACCATGTCTCAATATTCAAAGTAATTAAAATCACCGCAAGAGGAATTAATTGGTCCTAAAATTGCATAGAATCATTGAACAATTAAGTAATATTTCATCCGAAGTTGTTCAGAGTAAGCAAAAACTATGTGCAAACATGCAATCTGCGATCAAAACTCCATGTACTCGCCTGAGGAGTGATGCCTTACAGCAGATAGTCTGGATAAATAAAATAAAGCCAACCCTCAAGTGACAAACCACAGGGGTAGCAATAGCAGTTCCTGCTGCCTTTGGGGATCTTCACACTCAGAAATAGAAGAATATGCAGTAATTGTCCTTCCAACCATGCTATTATGTGCAATATGAAAATAGCTTCTTCAAAATCCTTCCCATCAAAATCTAAAAACTTCTAACCACTGAGAGTAGATATATAAAATAAAGAGGACAAAGATGAAGAATCTATTTCTATAGAAAGGATTTCTACACATATCAAAGTAACAACTCAATACTTTGATAATGTAATTTTTTTTTCTTAATTTTTACACTTTTTCAAGATTTTACAATGCTGATCATCTCCAATTCTGCAGAGTGGTTTAATGTGATCTGTACGTTACACATCCCACTGGTGATCCAAACTACATGCTCCCCTGTGCCAATATGCACAGCTTTAGTCCAAAGTGGAGCAGCCTGTACTTTTCCATCTAGTACTTTTGCTTTGGTCCCCCGTGTGAGTATTATAATAGTGAAATGTAATATTGCAGATATTATACTTAATATGTCTCCTGTTCTATGAAACATGCTAGTCCTGTAAAAGTGAAACTCTATTGGAATCCTGATAACTCAACAGGAGTTAAACCAGACAGACATTGGCAGTTTCTGTAGAATATTCGTGACCTTCATTTTTAGCTCAGCATCATGGACAGAGTGGAACTGAATTGTCAAGCCCACACACTTGTAAAAAAAGTTTCAGTCCCCTCTGGTGCAGTTACGTGGGATTCAAAACACCAGAAACAACTTCTGACTTCTGAGCAGTGATCACCCCCAATCATGGCATTCTGCAAACTGTAAAAATAAAAAAACCTAAAGAAAACTCATTTTATACAAAACAACAGACAGGCATACCAAAAATGTTTCAAAGGAAGAGACTGAGCCAAGCAGCTATGCATTGTAGGCAGTGTAGTTGCCTCAGAGAGATCCCCCCCACCCAAATATAACCCAAGCAAACTATGCATTAATTATCCATATGAATGTCTTTTCTGAAATGTTGTGCTTTAAAAAATGAGAAGAGCTGGAGACAAAAAAAGAAGAGGAAAATCCCATCCTAAGGTGTTGAGGGACACATTGCTCAATGAGGGATGTATTTGGAGACATTTCATAGAAGTTCCTTACATTAATCCTGTTGGTAGCTAGCAGAACTTGTGTTGCAGGGCTTTTGGGATTCTGGGCTTGCGTCTACAGGATTGCTACAAAAACACCAGAGCAATGCCTGGAGCAAGAAGAGACAAAGAACTCTCAGGTACCTAGGAACAAAACTAAAGAGAATGGCAAGCAGGTTTTAAGAGCAATATATTGGAAAGAAGACAGAGGCAGTGGAAAGAATCAAAGTAGGAAACCCCTTCAGAACCATAAATTGCTAAAAGATTCATTCAGAAATGTCTCATCCAAAGCAAATTATTCCTACTGCCTCACTTCATTGACAATGCCATTTCCATAGGGTCTGAAATCTGATCTGGCACATCTAATTTACAGAAGCTTAGAAAATTTATTTACTGTAACAGCACACAATTATGTACTATGGATTTTATATGAGTATTTTATTTTTCCACAGAAGTCAATAAAGCTGTGCCAGAAGAATACTTGGCTATACATTCACATAAAATATTTTATCCCAAAGAACAATAGAAACTCTAATCAAACTGAATCACTTCATATTGTTACAAACTACAATTAATCTGCTCAGACTGAAAAGCCGTACTGTTTTTTGACTGAAAGGCATGTCATTAAGTTTCTGAGTTGTTTATATGTAATGCACCATGACAGGAATTTGTGCGGAGATGAGAGAAAATGAGTTATTTGAAATTAACTGTATGGAATCCTGTCTGTGGCTGTTTGTAGTCTGCAGTGGATGGGTAGGGGTGATTACATGGATTTGTAGGAGGATTTCTCGTGCTGAGTTGTTTGTTAAGGAAAACTTGGTCATGTCTTTGGGTGTCGAGGGCTAAGGAGGCAGGAAGTCTGCATTGACATCCTCAGTTTCTAGCAAGAATAAATAATGAATCTAAAAAATTGAAACGTGTTACTTGTATTAAGCAGGACAGGTAAAAAGTAATGTGATTCATACCTCGTACGCAAAGCTTGGAAGTTACCTCCACTAGTCCTTTTACCACGAGATACCAAGACAGACAATCAAGCCTTGCAGAGCAACTGGGCAAAAAGCAGCAGCTGGGCACCACAGGGTCTCATGAGTGATCACAGGAGACACTGTGCAGAAAGACAGGGAGGAGAAGATGATCTGCCAACATTCCTGTAGAGTGACTAGTTGGTATTAGCTTGGATGTAGAGAGTTAAGGTAAGTATAGGATCTGGACTCTGTGCTCAGGAGGCCTGGCTGTAGGCAGATATATCCTGCAGAGGACAGTTCTATCAATTGTGCAATTTTTTTAAAACTCCTTAGCCTAGCTATTTGGTTAGTTGGAAACAAGGCAGGAAGGAAGTATTGTCTCCCCAAAAGCCAGAAAGAATTAAATTGAAAATATGAACCACGAAAGTTCAGAAAACAGGAAGCAATTAAAAAGATACAAGTATTTATTTATTTGTTTTAAACTTCATACTTGGCAACTTTCAGCAAACCTTCTGATCTGGGTAGAAGTTTAGGAATGAGATTTTTGAATACTTGGGCCAAAAAGGAGTGATGATCTTGTTTGCCCATTTAGGATACATCAATTAAATAACATGAGGGATCAGAGGGCACGTACGCATCATTTGCTGTCACTTTACAATGTTTCAAACTTAGTACTTGAAATATTGAGAACCCCTAGATCACCAGGAACATTTTAGATCTTCATTTAAAACCTTTTCTGTGCCAGAGGAGAACATTTTTCCTTCAAAGAGTGTCCCCATCATCTGCTAAAGTGTATTTGATGATGGGAAGAGAAGGAGGAAAATTCATTAGACTAATCAAGAAGGCAACTGGAAAAACTGAGTTCATTCTCAAAAAAATAATATTCTCATGGAAAACCAGCTGAATGTTATGGCTTTGAATGAATCCATTATGGAAGAGGAAGCAATTATATTGCTGGTGTTAAAAGGAAGAGTCTTGAGACACATGTCATCATTTCTTCCACTGGCAAAGAGCTGGTGCTGAGCAGTGATGACAGCAGTCACCCTTGGTGGGTTCCTCTCCCCTTGTTAGTATCTGACTGCTGTCAGGCACAGAAGGATGCTTCAGTGTCTCTGCCTCACCCAGGATCTCAGCTACCTTTCACACAGGTGCTGTGCTGACTTCCAAGTTGCTGGAGGCGTGTGCCCAGTCACTTTGCTGTGAAGCTGGACCAGCTGCCGGGCATGCTCAGGGGCTTGCTCAAGACACAAGTTACATGCCTTCACATGAAAACCATCCTGGTGCAGAGGCTGAAGAGTGACATGCTTTTCCTTATTTACTCCCATCAGTCGTTTTTGGAGAACTGGAGAACTAGATTTTCTCACGGATTTGCTTTTATTTATAGCTGTGGACACACCACAGCTATTGCTCTTCATCCTCAGCAGATGCACTCCAGAGCACACAGGTGCCTTTCACTGGAGATGGATTTACCCATACAGAAAAAATACAGAAATCTGAAAGTGAACTACTGAACGAAACACCACAGAGCAAAATTCCTGTTCACCTCTAAACTAGTTGTCCCTCAATTAAGTAATTAGATCTGGAAGGGACCAAAAAAAAAAAAAAGCCTTTGCAAAGATAGCAAGATAACTGTCTTTATCATGTCTCAGACACCAAAGGAAGACAGGTTCAGTAAAGCCAGTGGAAAATTAATAAAAGAAGTGCTTCATGTGCTACTCTTCTTTCTCTCTCTAGCCCATTTTTGCTGTTTGACTGATCTGAGTTACAACAACTGTATTTTTAAGTATAAATATTGCATTTCTAGCTTTCATGCTTGCTTTGAAGCTCGAGTCCAGTAAGTGAAGAGTGTTGAATTTATAAGGCATATTCAAGCTAGTCTATAGAGACAAGTTTATGAGACTCTGAACCTCTGGCAATCATCTGCATCTGTTCTATTTACTCAGCTAACACGAGAGAGGCCACACTACTAAAACACAGCATAAATGAGTTACTAAATTAGGTCATTCAGCCCCAGCATTAAGACTGGTAGTGATTATATATTGGTTTATTTTATTAATGTAGGCAGTTACCTCTCTAATGGGACTCAGATGAGGATGTTCCTGCTGGTAATGGGAAAAATAATCATCTTTTTTAGGTTTTACTGTCTCCTCCCTTCTCACCATGTATCTGAAATGGCTGAAATCCACTGGCTTCTGAAAAAGTAACCTCTAAAATAGTGCTTTCTTGCAAATAAAAAACAAACAAAACCAAAATGCCCTGACCAACAAAAAAAGACTTGGACAATATACAATACTGTGAAAAGCCTTCTCTCTAAATAGTTCCTCTGATGAATACAATAATGGAAGGAAACAGTACATTGAACAAAATTCATCCCGTGTCAGTTATGTTGCTTTTTCCCCTTAGGAGAGAGTATATGGCAGAATACAAACTGCTGAAAGTTAAAATGTTCTGCAGAACTGGAATCTTGTTACTATCTGCTTAATGTTTAGCCTTTCACTCACAAGCTGGGAAGAGATGGCAGTTCGTGTAAGAAACACCATGTCTCTGCCAGGCTGTGCATGACAGGAGCAATCAAACAAAACAGTCTGCACACAGTGCACACACATGCACTCATTCGTGTCAAGACAAGAAAATGTTTTTGGGGCACAAGCATAAGAAGAACTGCTGCAGCACTCTGAGGTATTGGTGCTAGTGCCTCCAACCTCCTTTCTATGCTATGGAAATACGAAGAAAAACACCTCCGTGAAATTTTGTATTTGAAATGTAACCAAAAGAGGGATTTTTGTCCCAATTAAAAGTACATCTGCCCTTTTGTTAGTGCTGTTTGTCCAGCTAGATAATGAGAAATCCACTTCTTCAGTTATAAAAAGCTGTTACAGGTACATCATATGGTTAACAAAACACATACACGGCTAAGCTTGATACTTGAAGTTTTCACACTCAATTTGAAAATGCCGTGTGACATAGCAGAATCCCAGTCATACCATAGTATGAATTACGGGCATCAGTGACCATGTTCCCACATAAACCAAATAAAATGCCAGAGCTGTTACTTGAATTTTGCTTTCCAGCACAGAATATTGATGTAAACAGCAATCTGTCAACTCATCCACACCAACCTAGAGCATTACCGTTGCAATGAAGAAACAACAGATTTGACTCCAGAGCATCCCTCAAGAGCAGGGTGTACCCCGGAGCATTTGCTTTGATCCTTCCAATTGCCATTTGCTTGAAGCTTTTTTCCCACCCCCCCGCAGACCAGGTTTCAGCTGGAGGCTTTGAAGGTTCGGGTCAGAGAATGCATGGAAAAGGCCTTTTCAAGGGAAATAATCTGCTGCCCTGGCCCAAAGCATCATGAAAAGCACAAAGGGATCAGCTGACAGTGCTGGATAGGGTAAATGCCAGCCAGCATTTATTAGTGATATGAGTCAGCAAATAATTTCTTGCCTTGCAGAGTAAAAAAATTTGTAGCTGTCAAGGTCCCAGTGAAATTTGTCACACAGTCATGAAATACACTGAAATCATCAGTGACTCCTGTCTAATTATAAGGCAGAGACTCACACTGACCCATTCACAAGCATGATAGCCAAGGTCCTTCCATTGCCAACTGTAGGACTGCCAGCTCAGAACTGCAGAATAATTCAGGCTAAAAGGGACCTCTGTAGGTTATTTGGGACAAACACTTGCTCAGAATAAGGCTTGCTGACGTCAAGTTTGTTCTGGGCCTCATCCAGTCAAGATACGAAAACAAAGAAGAATTTCCCCCATTGCAACCTATGCCTGTTGCCTCTTGTCCTGTCATGGTGTTCCTCTCAGAAGAACCTGGATTCAAATTTATACACAGTCTAGTTTCTTTTGCTGCTTCCAAGTCTCCTCACATTCTCCATCTCAAACTACTCTCTCTCTCTCTAAAACAGTTGGTGAAGATGACCAGGTTCCTCCTTGCTACCATCCTCATTCATGACTTGCAGTTTTCCTTCATCCCTCATTGGAGCCACACTCACTTTGCTACCTTGACCAGTGAATGAGTCCCATGTTGAGACAGAGCCTTTGTCATTTTTTAAAGAAGTCAGGAGATCAGCAGTGCTCTACAACTAGGCAAGCTTTTCTCAAACAAAGTCACATGACCAGTCATTTAGGTAGCAGGATCCAAAGCTCCTCGAGACAGAAGGTTCAGGCCAAACACGGTTAAGCCTTCAGCAGAAGAGGGCATATTGTTTGCCTAATAGGTTTTTATCCTCTAGGCATTTAAAATTCACACTTGTCCCTCTTGCTCTCAGCACACTTTTCTTCAGCCTATGTTTCCTAGGCAGTTCATGCCAGTGGGAATTATCTCTGCAATGTCAATGTTCCTTTGTTGAATCTGCTTCATCTCAAGGCAAAAGAGTATGGCCCTATTCAAGACTGAAAGACTATTCTGCATCATATTAGACCAAAAAGTACAAATATTCTCACGTTGTCTTGTCTTTCAGCACAATATGAGACTATTACCCATTTCATCCCCTTATAAAATGTATCTATAAATGTAAGAAAGAAAAGCATGCCCAGCAGCATGGAAGAATTACACAACATTCTCACATTCTGCTTATTGACACTCCAGTCATATGATAAGTTTTTGATGTATACAATAGGGAATTCATATGTATCATGAAAATTTATCTGTAGTGAAGTCAGTAGGATGGAGTTTGTATGTCCTGAGGTAAAAAGCTACTGCAGTAATCTGCTCTGAGATTGAAGTGTCATATCTAGCAAGTTCAGGCTTACTGGAGACATCAATACACTGTGAGATAAGCAGTACCTACCCAAAGGGTTGCTACTAGTCACTATATCATAGGCTTGTTCTGTATCTTTGAGCCACTAAAATTATGTTCACTTAGTTACTAAATTTTACATGGTGACTTCATATTTTTTAAATAATTTTTCAGTATCTGAAAGTAGAATTTTCCACTCTTTAGTTTTCAGAACTAGCATAACACATATTTTGGTGTCAGAATGGCAGGGTTTATTTATTTTCTGTCCTGCCATTAGAAAAATAATTGAAGTATTTTTCTTTGTCATTTCTAGCAGCTAGGAATGGATAGCAGTAATCAATCATCTCATTATTATTGGAAATAACAATTTTGGCCTGCATTACAGCCTTCAGTATGCTTCCGTGCAGCAAAAGCTCTGGAAAGCATTTGAGTGGCTTAGCAAGATTTGCACATGGCTTCAGGGAGTAGATATCAGAGAAACACTGCAACCTTTTGAAAGAACATTGTACATTCTCCCCCTTCCTTCTCACAGTTCCGATCTGTGAGGTTTCGTGATCAAAGCCTCAGCTCACCCCAAACCATACGGGAATCACCCACCACTCTGCATTGGCATCAAGATCCTGTTCCCCACAGAATATTTGGCTGGTGGCTGGATGGAGGCACAGTGGTCAAGTGACACTCATACAGCACTGGAGAAATCTAGTATGAAGGTTTTCACACTTCAACAAAGCACAAGGCCATTTATGTGCTTTGTTAAACACTGTAAGTTCAGAGTCTTTAGACTGAAAAGTACACGGAAATCTGCAGGACCCAATACATAGAACCATAGAATCATCTAGGTTGGAAAAGACCTTTAATATCATCAAGTCCAACCATTAACCCTAATACCAAGTCCACCACTAAGCCATATCCCCAAGTACATCTTGACCCTGGAGAGCTGACCATCAGCTCACCATAACTAACCTCTGCAAACCTCACAAAGGACTGGGGGTCACAGAATCTCTCCATGCTCTACATCCCAGAGTGCTCCCAAGGAGTGCTTTGAAACTGAAGATCTCTGGCATCTGATGGCCAGATTTTCTTAGCCTCAGCTTGGACTGACTATAAATTCAGCCTTCTCTTGACCAAGACAAGTCAGACCCCTTTGGAAAGGCCCAAGATCCTTGCAACGTAGGATCTAGGTAATCCTTTCTGCCAGACATTGTCACCATAAGACCAAGCAGGATGGTAGGAAACTGCACAAGTGCCATCATGCTGCAAGGGAGCCTTCACGTAGCAGTGAGAGCAAGCTATTGAGTCCAGGCTCTATCAGAGGCACAGCACCCCGAAAGATCTGAGATCTAAAGCTCCACTTGAAAACCAGGTAACTTTCTTCCTCTCATTTGTCTTACTGGCTCTAGATTGTCATTGCTCTGACAATTAGAAACTTTCCAATTGCCACTGTGAATGTATTCCATTTCTTTGTATGCCCTTTGCTTAAATAGATCTTTTTCCAGAGACCGTCTGACTTTGATGTGGGCAGCTAATCCTTATCTTCTTACCCTGCTGGAGGCAGACTAGAAATACGCCTTTTTCCTGTGGTTTCCTTGGTTCCCGATATTGATTGTGGCTCTGACTGCTGCCCTCCCCAGTGGAGGCATCCCTCTGGGGAAAAAAAAAAAAAAAAGATTCAAGGGAGGAGGATACGTGGTGCTAACGAAAGCCAAAGTCTTTCTGTTCCCCAGCTGCGCTAGGCTGAGATACATATAGCAGTGCTCTGACATTGCACTGGTGGCACTTCCCCTCCTCCCTGGGGAGCACTAGTCCTGCTTGGGTTCTTCCTTCTTGCCTAAATAGAATACACATCACCAAGTATTGTTTATTCAGGGAAAATTGCTATTATTCCTTTCATATGAAACAGATCAACATACCACAGACTTGGAGCAACTGGATTAGAAGTTAATAGAAAAACTCAGGAAGAAGAAGAGGAAAAAAAACCCCAAATCACAAATGAAACAACTCCTGCCCCCAATCTTATGTTTAAGCCAACAAATATATTAAAACTTGTTTTTAATTGTAAGTATTGGCAAGCAAGGGCAATCCTAGAGAAATTAGGGAGTAATAAAGCAGCAACCATAAAAAAGAAAGAAAGAAAAAAAAAGAGATTGGATACTGTGAGATAAATTCCTGCATGTCAATTTACGCAATTTATAACTGCCAGAATAATTTAAATTCATCTAGGAGTTGGAATCAGATCATAAATTAGTTCTCAGCAATGTGTTAAACAACAAATACCAGTTTTAATATGGAATTGCTGACTGTGGCATTAGTAATAGTAAAGAGTGTTGTAAATACAGATGCTTAGCCCTTAGGGTTTCTCATAGCATTATGTACACATATTTTTCACCAACATTTTGTCCCCAGTGGTGTCACATAATCATGGTATTTATTCCTAAGGTAGCATATTACTATTTGCTGATTTCCATATACCTATTTGACCTGTTGCTCAACGGACTTCTGCCCAATCATTTGCCCAGTGATCATATACACAGCTATGTATATGTTCCATACATAACCATATACATGGTTAGCAGCCCTTCTTTGAGTCTTATCAGAGAGTATTTTCCAGGCTGCAGCAGTGAGTTTCTGTGATGGTACAACAGCTCCTGAGGACCGATGATTATTATAATGACAAAACAAAACACATTACTCCTGTTTACAAATTATTACCATAAGGCCTTAATACGTGTAATTGTAAAGTTCAACCTTCGTTAAAGATTTTACTTACACCTCAATACTTTGTGCTCACAGCTTGTTCTAGAAGAGAGGGAACGTGTTGCACCCGTGACAGACGTGGAGCTTGCTGACTGTCTCTGATGGCTTTCTTCTCCTGAGCAGATGTGGTGAGGATGAGCCAAGGGGTGATGCCTGTTTCCCTCTGTTCTTTTTCTACTTGCTCATGGCAGGCACGGTGTACTGGCTCCCTATTTTCTTCATCTCTTGCAGATGAATGTAGAGACCATTACTGACATCTCTGTCCCCTTGGATATGACTAGAGGGAATAATCCAGCAATTAATTTTATCATCATATTCACCTGGAGAAGAAAAGAAACTCCTTCCTCCCTCTTATCCACCATAACCTTAATGCAGAACAAGACTGAGGTTTAGTGGAATTCTCATGTCTCCGTATTTTAGATAATCGTCCTTCAAAAAAAAAGAAGTCCCATAACACATGCAACATTCATGAATCATGAGAAATTTTCTTCAGCTTCACTGAGCTTTGGGTCAAGCTTCCTATCATGCTAAACGTCTCACTTCTCAGACCTCCTTGTTATTGGCCTCTCTATAAGCCTGCAAGAGAGCCAGCAGCTCCCCCCACCCCTAAAGAATTTCAATTAGCTCCATCTCCATCTTAATTCACCAGTTGATCTAATGATGTTTTGAGTGAGGCCTGTTCCACATTTGCTCATCAATCCTGCATCTCACATCTCAGCCCTAGAGATTTCTATATTTATCTTTCTTGGGATTACAGGGAGGACAGAAGGAGACTGCAAATAGTTTGCACCATTCTTCTTGACTTATCAAGGGCTTCTGGTATGGAAAGGAGTGTTGGCTGTTTTGAAACCAGTTTCCAAAACAAGCTGACTTACAGCCACACCAAGTTTCTATACAGTATAATAGATAATATAACACAATATAATATGACTGGAAAATGTTTTGCTTACATTTGTTTACATGTTACCTAATTGTAAGATTCCTGTCCGTAGCAAAGCAAGAAATACATTTCTATAGCATTTTCCTGATGAGAATAGGTACATTTTCAGTGCGCCTCTGCTATGAGTAACACTTCATGAGTGTCATACAATAAGCTGTATTTCAGGTGAAATCTATAGGGCACAGCTGAGGGCTTGAAACATTTATTCCACCTCCTTATTCCACCTCCAATTTCCTCTGGGATTGTTCTGGATTATGCTATCTTGTTATTTTGCCTTTATATTATACAATTTTTAAGCACTTACTTGGACGGCTATCAAGTATCCTTTAAGACTCCCACAGATGGAGAAGCAGATGCACTGTAACCATCTGGGGCCAGAACTATGATTAACTTTCAAGTTAATGCCTGTAAGAATGGACTGCACATTAGAAATGTTTCTTCTACTTCAAGCAGAAAAAAACAAAACAAGGTTTAAAAGAGTCCTCTGGATGCGGGTGCCCAGCGTGAGAATTTTTTTCTGCTAGGCACATGAAAATCACTGATACTTCCACAACTTTGGAGGATTGTGGTCTGTCTGTCCCTAAACCAACAGAGATCTTCCCTCCACTACACTGGTGACTGAGTTACATTCACAGCTCTTGTAGAAACACCTCTTGGATGCCACATAGTGATTGTGTCAAAAATCACAGTAACCTTTTGCAATGCCTACCTACCTTTCCAGCAGAAGGGAAATGTCTATTTTTGGTATCATTAATCTGCAGGTTTTGGCTTCATTGATTTTATCTCTGTTTCAATTTACAAAGGAATGAAACCAAGACAGGCAGTGCATCCAGTTGGAGAGATTGGGATGGGTAATTCCTCCTCATCTGCCTAGGAACTTCTCCAGCTGTTTCTGTCACGCTGTATGAATGTCTGGAGACCTATAGGATGATGAACTGTATCTGCAAGCTTTCCTGATCCCATAAGCTGAAAGCTCCCTGACTCCAACAGAACAGAATTTCTTCATTGCTGGACAGAGAGTGTTTCTTACAGTGGCAGCTTGCATGCTTTTACCCTTCAACACCTCACCTGCTCATACTTCACACACATCCCTCTGGGCCTACAGGTACACCAATTATTCTCACCATCAGCAACAACATTCATTTTAGCTTTTAACAAAGCACCAAATGAATCTCCTTTTGTACACCAATTATTCTCACCATCAGCAACAACATTAATTTTAGCTTTCAACAAAGCACCAAAGGAATCTCCTTTCCTACTTCCTCCTGCTCCTTTATCATGTTTGGTTACCTTTTAGCTTCCTGGTTCATTCAGAGGAACATAAACTTCATAGATGGGTGGTGAAGAGTCTATAAATGAAGATAGATGGGGCAAAGTCCAAGTAATGACTATGTAGCCACAGGTAGACTGACCCAAAGACAAGCCTTCCTATGTGTCTTCACATACAGCTCATTGTGCTTAGGTTGGGAATAGTCTCAGTGCATTAAGAAATGTGAGAGAGATTGTTTCTGACAACTTCTTTTTTTAGCCCCCTGAACATTTTTATTTCTTCTTCAAGCCCAATTTCAGTCAGAGATGACTTGCATGCCAGCTCGGACTGGATGCAATAGTGGGTCAGAAGGGGCCGTATGGAAACTGCACAGGACAAACCATGTGAGGTGGGGGTGTACAGATGTTCCCTGGCTGCCAGCAGCTAAGGCTGATTGCACCGTGGTCAAAACGGTGGGACTGAGGACAGGATGCTGCTGTCACAGGTTGTGTCAAAGGACAGAGAGATAGAAGGGCATCTTACACCTTTGCTTCAAGAGCCCCTGCAAATATTTGGAAGGAGTTTGGCACAGCACTTTCAGAGCCTACATGCTATAGAAATGTTAGCAGGTGTCTATGACACTAAAAATAAGCTGGCATTTTGCAGCGGCCTACTCTTGTATGCCCAAAGTGCCAACAAGAAGCAAATCTACTGTGTGGATGAAAGGATCGCTTCAGCCACACTGGTGTAATGCAGGCAGTGGGGTAGCAGGGCAGTGGAGTGGCTGTGTAACTATGCGACTCCCTCATTTGCTCCACAGCTGTCCTAAGGCAAACTTCCTAAAAGCTGGAAGATACCTAGACGGAGGGACAGGGAAAGAGAGGTTCTTTGGGATGTCTCTGGAATGAATTGGGGTGAAGAACTTCAGATAACACCAAGCACACCATCTTATACATGCATAGCTTCTCCTACAGAGACTCCTGGAGAAGTATCAGAGGGTGTAAAGTGTCATTATTGTTAGAGATAGCATTTTCAGACAGGAAAGTCAGACAGCTTTCTTTAGCTAATTCATCTGAACTAATTCTGTGAAAAAGGAAGGCCACATGGACATGGATCACTTCATTCCAGCCTTGAGGTGTCGTCACCACTGGAGCAGAGAGCATCAGCTCTGTAGCAACACACAATGACAACTTCCCTAGTTTAAAAGGAAGTGAAGCCTATCACCTCTAGTTCTATTTCATGAGAGTGTGAGGCCAGGAAGCTGTGTGCAAACACTCAAACTACGATTTGCTTTGCAAAGAAGCTGTCTCCATGGCACAAAAATATTGCTCAGGACTGATAGTGATCAGGGCAGTAAGGCAGGTCAGAGTGCACACATTGCAAGAGCTTTGGTTTCTCTGTCAATGTCTGGATCAGCCTGGAAATAAATCTTAACAAAATAGCCTCAGCACCCTGCCAGGCTGCTGGCAGCCCACATGGGACCAAGCAGTGCTTGTTTGCCAGCATTTCTATGCACATTTGCAGGGTAGGAGCGATCTCTGGTCAGTCCTTCCCTACTTTGGGCAATATTTAAGCACGTGCTTACCTGAAAGCCAGTTCCAATGCTTGTTCTAATGCTTCCCATTTGGGGTCAATAATTTCTGTAACAGCAACAGAAGAAGACACACAAAGAGATTAATGAAATCAGCACTACCTCACATGACTAATGGATGCTGCTCAACAATCTGAAGGTGAAGAAACTCAGCAGTAAAATTCTTCTGCACATAAGGATCCAGGATATGACAACTCCTGCTTTAATAAGAGACAATATGTATTGAATCCATTCATTTCAGTGAAGGGGAATGCAGAAGGAAAAGTGTTAATTATTCTTTGTGGGATGAATGAAATGCACTGTACAATTAGCACCTTCTGTGCTCCTGCCTAATGACAGGCTTAACTTAAGAGAATTCTCCTTACTGTCCTACGTATCACCTTTCCTCTGGCATTATCTTCCTTTTCTTGGCTCTCTGCATAGAATTTTAATGAGGTCTTAATTGTTTTTCCATCAGCTGCAAGGATTTCAAACCCAAGTCATATGTTGGTTGTCATTCTGCAGAAGGTGTTATGGGGAGCTGTAGAGATGTTCTCTTGCTAAAAAGGAGCAGGAGGCAGCCCCCACACCACCCACTGCGTCCCAGAGAAGGGCTGTCTCTGTATTTCCAGTGCAGGCCTGGAGACTACAGCTTGGTATTTCTGCAGTTACACCATGGAGACTGAAAAAAAGTCATTCATGCAAATGACCATCACCACCTCCCTGAAACTCCACTGGTTGCAGGGACGTTTGAGGTGCTGGTTTCTGTGCCTGCTTTGCTAGGGTTCGCAGGGTTTCATGAGCAGTACAGCCCTTTGCTCAACACAGCCAGAGAATTCTCAGGTGCTCAATGAGCTGTACATCAGTCTCTTATTTGTTGTCCTTTGCCGTCTACTAGTCACATGCACGCTCTTGTCTTTTTCTTCATTGTTCAAGTCATTTTCAGTAATGCAATCTATTTAAAGCACAGATTCACTTACTTCCCTTGAACCTTTTCAAGGGCACGTCTGAAGATATCACAGATTCCCTGAAGCATCACAGGGAAAATAGGATGTCGCAAGAGCAAGTGGGTAGAGCTCACCATATGTACTGACCACAGGGAGCACGAAGGTTTCCTGAAATACAGGCACCCTTGGTGCTGTGCTGTTATGAAGAGAGATGCTACACGTTAGGATTACTCTGTATGGTCATCGGACTGCGTGAAGATGAATTTATTACAGAGTGGCTGCCCTAGGGTTTGTTACCAAGCCATTTCAACAGCTGTCACTGCCAGCGGGAGCCTGGCACTAGGCGTGAGTGCGCAGGCAGAAGCACTTGCCCAGGAGCTGTGGGGTAACAGCCAGGGTGGCACCGCAGCAGGCAGGCAAGTCCTGACCACTGAGGTTTGACTGAGGCTGGTGGGAGAAGTCCTAGACAGTAAAGGAAACCCAGTCTCTATACAGGGTTGCAAAGTCTGGCATCACACAGCAAAGGGCCAGGAGCCCAAAACCAGTCATGATTAATTAATATCTTGGATTTCCATAGCTATTCACTCCAGGGTCCCAATACAGCTTATAATGAATATCTGTCAATGGTCTGGGGATTATGTTAGCAAACAACAGCATTTTAGAGATGAAGAAACTGTGGCACATGTTGTTGTTCCAAAAAGTATAAAATCAGTGGAAAATACAACTTGCTGAGGTTTTAGAGAAAACTAGTTTCAGGAAGAAAACCTAGGCTTCCCACTCTGAATCCTGTATTCCTCAACTGGACAATGCTGCACAGGCTAGCCAGCCATGTTTAATTAATGCTTACATATTTTTGTTATTCAACCGTGAACTTAATATTTATTAAAATATTTCTAACAGTCTTGTTCCTGCACACCACCCCGTTTCAGTGCACGGAGCATTCAATGACAGTTTCCATGTAGCTGTCTCCTGTAATCACATCTTCTGCCCTCCCAAAATATCTCCCTCCCTTATGGGAAAGAGTATGGAAGCAATAGCATCTTTTATGTCATAGCTGCTGTGTGACAACTGGGGTTTCCATCCACACCTTACACTCATTATAGACATTCACTTTTTGACAGCTGGATTCTTCCCTTTTGGGCTTTGGTGCCAATCCAAATCTCAGTAAAGTATAAGAAAACAAATTAATTAGCGGGCACCGGAGAGTCTGAATGTTGCCCAAAGGTATACATTGTGAACTAAATAAGAGAAGCCTATGATGCTAATTACATGGTTTGAGCATGCCTGGTTTCTAGTTGCAACAGCACAGCTCCTGCACCAGGAAGCACTGGGCAGTTCTGCAGCTGGAAGCATGGCCAGAGCTCTGCCCTGTGTCCTTCCGCATGCTGGGCACTGTCTCCCGCTCCGCTTCAGGATGACATCAGGAAACTGCCTCTTCACAGAACCAGAGCATTGAAGGTAGAGGGGGATGCTACCCATTTTGCCATCCACAGAGCATCAGAGCCATTCATCCAGGGTAGTTATTTTTGACCGCAAATAGGAAAAAGACACAAGTAAACTGACTGGACCTGGGAAACTGGCTTTGCTCCCTCTTTCTCAGGCTATCTTTCATTAGCCATGACAAACATTTAAATTAAAGCAAACACTGCAGATGTGAGGGAATTTTTAATTCACTGTACAAGAAACGCTGCCTTCAGGACCTCTTTCATGTCCATTATAAATAGAAAGCCATAGCACTGCAAAAATAAAATCAGTGCTGACAGTCCAGCTCTTGCCTTCTTTAAAGAAGTTGCCAAAATGTGCAAAATTTTAAACATTCAGGAGATAACACACTGCTTGCTCAGTGCACCTCATCTGTAGTTTACAGATTGTTATTGCTGGCATCACTCATACACTCCATACTTGTTTAAAAAATGTGTCCCTTGCCTAAAGGTTTAGACAAATCATCTAATTTCCTGACGAGCCAGTAACACTCAAACCGAGTGCTGCTACTGCAGCAGAACAAAGTTTCTTCCTGCTGTATCATAAATGGGGGACTACTGAGTCCAGAACTGAATTGTAAAGGTGCAGGCTGGGGCTGATGCCTTTGTCATTCCTTACATTTCCTGGATGAACTCCTCTTTCAAAGCATAATTGTACTTCTGAGCATGGGAGATATGCAAAAGCAAGCAAAAAGGTACCCACATCAGCTCTAGCCCACACCGCCAGATACTTTCCTCCTTCCTTCCACTCAGAAAAATGTGATAATTCATGTAAAAAGCAAAATTTAAAAAAAAAAAATCCATTTGGAAATTCCTCTTAATGTCTTATGACAACTGTGGTTTAGGCTGCTCATGCTGCCTATTCTCCTTTCCACATCTTACTCCTTCTCCCAGTTACATTTTCTGGTGCTATGCGCCTTTTAACCAGAAGGAAGGATGTTCAACTCTTCCTGCACCATAAAACTCTCATCAGCCTTCTGAAACCCGACGCCTTTCACAAACAACTCAAAATTAAACTGGAAAATAGTCCCACTTAAAAAAGCAAGCAAACATACAAAAAGTCCATAAAAGTCCCTGAATAAGCCCTGTCTTGAGAGAGAATGACCCAGTCCCGGGTGGAGGGTATGATGAAGTCGTGGTATCCCCAGGGACTGGCAAGTTTCCCAAGGGATTAAAAGACCTTTTGACAGAAGTCCCTTTGCGACCAAAACCAAAATTTGAATGTAGTTCTTTGGAAGTGCAACTCTAGTTGATTCACCCTGGCAACCTCACGTTAAGGCACCATGTGAAGTGCCTGGCTTTTCAGGCTAAGATTTTCTACATCTGTTGATGTGAGCTGCAGCATGGACGGCACCCATGTAGAGGAGCTGGGAGGTCTTTGTCAGAGGCAAGCTGATGCCTACTGATACCTGCACAGCGTGAAAATGCAGGTTACGGGGATAGAGTAGAAGCCTATGCACATAGGAGGGGCTGACAGCCATGGAAATACCCTCTAGCAGGTGCAGCTGCCTGCTTGCAGAGCTGTGCAGCAAGGATAGATACCAACCCTGGGGCACCCACTGCATCTGGCAGGGCCTTTGGGTCCCTAGGAGAATCCCACCCTAGGAAATACGTCGATAGTTGATGTATGTTTGATCACACAACAGAAGTATGTCTGGCTATACACACATGTGTATGGAATCCCCTGACAGGAAGATGGTGTGTGTGAATCTCATCACCAAATGGGGTATATAAATGTACACGTGGTTCACGTTTACTTTCCTCCACGTGACACACAAGGCTTGTGGTTTGCATGCGTGCCTTACCTGGCTTTTTGAGAGGTTACATGGAGCAGTTTGGGAAAGTACTTCAGATCCTCAGCTTCAAAGGAAGGAAGGGAGAAAATCTCCAAGAGATCCAGGATTTTGGAAAGCTGCTAGACCCGCCTAAAGTAATGCACAGAAAGCACACCGTGAAACAATGGTACATGGCACTTTTCTTCCATTGTTTCTGAAATGGTAACTAATGTCTTTGCCTGTGCTGCAGAAAAGTCTGAGAGAAATCTATCCTTCAGGTCACAGGAAGTGGTGACATACAGGCAAAAAAAAAAATCAGCTTTCCATTCAGTTCACATCTGTGTTGTTCCCACTGCTTGAGCCAAGATTTTTTTTTTCCTTTAAATTTTAATCATGCATGCAAAAAATGAAAGCTATGTAACACACTCTCTCCAAGACAGAGTGACAGACACCC
>JANVCC010000020.1:24708836-24916469 GCA_025345505.1 Todiramphus chloris collaris
AAAAAAAAAAAAAGAAGAAAAAAGAGCAAGATGGAGAGACTGAGGCACCTATGAGGACTTTTGCATTTCTAGCTGCTACAGTCTTTCTTGGAGAGAAGCCAGTTACCACCTCCCAAAAGTGATGGAAACCCTGAATTTGCCTTGGTGTAGTTTGAAGCTAAGAGAATCTGGATGGGTGAAATAAGAAGGTTACAAGGTCATTCACAAGACAACAGCCTTTTTTTTTTGTTTTTCAAGGTATACTAACTAAATAGTCCCATCCTGTTAAAATTACCTTGATACAAACATCCATTACAAAATTTTCTGATGAGATAAATTTCTAGAAAAGTACAGCAAAAAATTCCATGTGAATTCAATCAATGTCCTGGACAACAGTGGGGGAAAAGGTATTCTTTTTTTTTTTTTCCCCCACCAGTACTTCATATAAATTCAGCAAAACAACTGCACTTCACTTTTAGTCAATATACAAGTTCTTTGTATGTTTTAGTTTGTGGGGGGAGGGAAACTGAAATTGCCTGATTTCACTGATCGAATCCATTTTCTGCCAGTCAACAAGAGCTTTCATACTAGACAAAGACTAAAATAAAGCATACCAAATAAAAACCATGGGCATATAATTGTCATGTCCCAAAAGCTTCTTTCAGTCCCAGCTTCTCAGGAAACTACCCAAGCATTAAAGCTGCTGCTTCTCAGGGAAACTAATTATAACTAAAAAAAAAAAGAAAAAAAAGGAAAAAACCCAACCCACATGTCTAACTGAATATATAAAGGATAATTATGTCATTAAAACTAGCAACATTTCAGATGGCAAAAGAATCACAAGGCAAGAATGGATGTGTTGGACACCATCAGGCTCCCATCACATTATTCACAATAAAAATGCAGCCGTCACCAAAAGAATCTAATCCTTGTGTGTTTCCACTGATACAGCTCAGATGTGCACACTGGTATTTTTGAGCCCTTGCAGAGCTGAAAGTGTCAGCAATTCATTGTTTACTGTCTGGACTGAATTGACTCTTCGAGCTCCTTAATGATACACAGACGGCCAATGCTTCATCTACCAAGGCATGTTGACTGCCATCCAAGTAAGTGTAAGCTTTCACATAGCTGTAAAGAAGGATCCTCCTCACATAGTCCAAGGAACTGCTCACAAAGGCTCTATTTAACCACTGCAGCTCCATCTTAATGGTGTGGGCACAGCAAAACAATCATCCTTTTAAGAAAAACTAAGTCCTGGAATCAAAGAAACCCAGTGGGTGCTGTGAAGAACGCAGGCAGCAGCGTGTAGATAGGCTTTCTGGCCATAATTTACTGTAAAAAGGGTTGCTATCTCTACCAGTACAATTGCACAACCCGAAAGAAATCATGAGAGCATTTTTTCTGAATAACTTCAGTCGTTCCCCAATCTAACTTTGCCAACAAAGAGTTTGATAAAACAAGTTCTTTTGTGAGCAGCTGAGTCAATAAAACTCAGTTTCCTGTGCATTTTTGTTATGTACCCCTACACTACCACTGAAATTAGTGCACTGCAGCCCAGTGTCCCCTCCCTGTTACACCTCCGCACCCCTCAGCCCTCCTCCCCACCACACATTCTCAGGTTTTCTGATGTTTGCATGTCCTTCAAAAACAGTCGTGTCCCTGAAAAACTGTCACTGGTATCTTCTAGGTATCCCTCCCTTGTTGACATCACCTATTCACCATGGTGGTCTCACTTATTTCTGTTTCCCATCTGATGCCTTGCAGTTTCCCTCCAATCCTTTGCAAGACTCCAGTGACATCTCTGGCTCCCACAAAACCTTTACTTTGCCATTGCTTTGAAGGAAGCAAGAAACAATCTGTGCTGTGTCTGGTTTAAAGCCGTTCACACAAGCATAAGGCAGATGGGTTTTGTAGGTCAGGGCAAACAGAAAGGGCAATGGCTGCATGATCACAGCTTGACCTTGAGGGGGCATTAATGAAGCCTTTGGAAAACTTCCACTAGTCTTCATGAAATTAAAAAAAAATCATAATGCTTTTGAGATGCTTTCCTTTCTTTCCAGATTGACTGAAATTTGCTGACAGTTTGTAAGTTATAGGGAGGAGCAGAGGGAACCAGCAGATGGACAGACAGCCACTGCGATTGTATGAGCCTCATTACCTTAGAAAACCAGACTAGAAACAGAAGAAAAATGCACTGGCTGATAGATTTAATTAACATAAACATACGAGAGTTTTAGTCCATTAACCTTCTTACTGGTTTAACTATTGCATGAGAGATTTGGTTGCCTTTTCTGATAGAAAACTTGGCAGTGCAATGTTCTGGCTGCAGGGTCCCGCAGACTCTGAATTCCTCGGCAAGACACCCTTTCCTGCTGCTTCTTGGCATTAGTCAAGAATTGCCTCTAACAGACACACGGAAATCTCTTAAACTTGTCTTGTGGGTTTTTTCATTGTCTCTGTTTATTCATATTTAACTTGGAAGAGCTGCACACTGGATATTAAGACTCACATTTGAAACAATGCGTTATGTATTAAGGGTATAAATCAAAGCCATGATGTCAGTGGAAAGACTCTCATTAAATTCAATCAGTTTGGAGTGTCAGTTAATAGAGCTTTGAAACTTAGTGAGAAAGTGTTGGAGCATCTCAAGTGACTGAGGTCCTCCAGGCAGCTCGGCTGGATCACCCTTTGTGTACTGGAGACAGGCAGAGTAAGAGCCACACACCACAATGCAGTAACTTGCAGGATTACTAACCTGAAGGAAGCCCTCCAGTAATAGAGCTCTTGGGGCTGTTCCTAGCGTTAGTGCAGACTATGGCACCACTGCTTTCAAGGGATACAGTCTAAAAAGGGTGCATGCCATGATAGTACAAAAACTAATTAAAAAAAACCCCTCTGTTGGTCAATCTCTACTTTTGGGACAAAAGTTCCTGGGTTTATCCATTCAGGCTAGGTAGTAGCTAGGATGTCTGCCTGAATGCTGCCTTGGATTTTTAACACCTTGACCACAGATCAGATTCATTTTAATTTGGTAATTCACTACAACCTTTAAGACACTCCCTTGTCTATAAAATGACCTGCTACATGAACCTGTCTAAGTGAGATGAAATTTGCCCAACAGAACAAGGCAGTACAAGTCCCATCTAAAATTCACCTTGAAATGTTCTTGATAAGTGGTGAGCAGACCTTGTTTGGGCAGGGGTATGAAATTTAATTCCGTCTATGTATCAGAGGTGCACATTCTATGGGATACTGACACATCATACACATACACAGATCTAGCAATTTTTGGTTGAACTGTCATTAACCTTTTTAGCTCTGTGATGGCAGTAGGGCAACTGAGAGACTGTGCACTGGTAATTGCAGCAATATGCAAGGTCAGCAGAAACTAAAATCACTATAATTCATTTAAAAGTGATTAATCTTCTGCCCAAGGAAATTAATGTCATAGAAAAAGAAGGATAATGCTGGGAGAGCTGTAACTTCTTTATCTGTTGCTTTGCTACAAGGCAGGCTTTTTTTCAACCCATGCAATGCAATCACACAGAGGAAAACTTTTTGTGACCCTAGAATTTGTCCCATTATTTGGTTTTGCAGACCCAATTACCTTACAAGGGCCCTAACCTTCCCCAGGGGTCTGGTCAGCCCCCGCAGCCCTACAAGAGACCGTGAGATGCACCCTTGCAGCCTCACCAATTTGGGTTAGTGCCCTGCCCTGCTCCAGAAGCCCATGGTCACCTCCTGCTCTCATGCATCAGCACCTCCATCCACTCCCAGTGTGCTGGGATGCCAGCTCACAGCCCTCAAAGCAGCGTTCTTCAAAGCTTCCTCTCCACTGCTTCTCCTGCAAAGCATTGCCTACAGGGAAGGAATGGACAGATGTCAAGGTAAGCCCATGACTGAATGTCGACAACTTTAATTTCTCCTCCCTTGTTCCCTCTTGCTCTGTTGTCATCAGTCTAGCCTTTCCACAGATGTTAGTTTCATTGACTGCTACACTTTGTCATATATTTGGACTATGAAATTTTGAAGGCAAGCTTTCCTTCTTGTTGTCTATTTGCAGATCTTCAATGCGCACAGAAAATATAACAACTTGAATACAAGTCAGCAACATGGGACTGGTTGGGAACTGAGCTCACATGAGATGTGAGAAATTCAGTTTGGTTTCCTCTTATCTTTTGACATTTTTCACACCAATCTGATATAAAAACTTGCACTTTATTTCTACAAACTTTGTGATGCAGGCAGAAGAAAACACAAAGAGCTTAACTACTTGTGAGATCTGCCTGGGGGATGAGACAAAGGAAAATCACGAGCTAAACTCAGCTATGGAAAAAGAAAACAGGCTATAAAAGCTGTAGTCAGGCGCAGAGGGACCTCTTGGGAGTTGCAATGGTTTGGTCTTTCTAGAAAAAGAAGTTCAAGCAATTAGAAAAATAATCGTAATATTATTTATGTTCAGGGAAATGGATGAATCCTTTATTTTCCCAGTTGCAGTGAACTGGGAAGAAGGCAGCTGTATGTTTTCAGAGTTTGTGTTTGGGTACTTATGCATCAGAGAAAGTTGCTTTTTTTCTGACACTGAGCATACTATAAACTTCCATTTTCTGCAGGCATCTATTACAAGTAAGTATCTTCCACCTTCCTCTTTCTCAGCACATTGCCTGAATTGTAAACAGTGAGGACAACTATTCAGGAGGAGCATGGAGGTGGCAGACAAGTTTGTGTAGTAACAGATGGAAACGTTCTGGTTGTTCAGAAGGAACCTAAATCTACCTAGAAGATTCCAGACACTGGTAAGTAAGCCAAGAGGGGCCTGGTGATCCCAGAGGTATGCCTTTCCCAAAACAACCCGACAGAGCTCCCTAATTATTCAGCAGCCAGGTAACACTAAAGCTGACTGAAAAGCTGAGGAAGAAGGTGATGTAGGGGCAGAGAGATGCTTGGACTGCATGCAGGTGGGCACTGTATGAACGTATCACCAGAAACCTCACCACATTTCTCCTTGATGAATGCTCAGACCACCTTTACAGGAAATCCTGCGCGATGAGGCAGCTGCTAACTTTAATTGACTTTTACATCAAAATCCCAGGTAATGCCAGCAGCACTACAAAGCCCCTTTGAGAACCCTTGCTGAGGCAGAAATCTTAACCTCACAGGAAAGCCAGGAGTGGTTGCTCCTGGAAAAAACAGGCCAAAAAGCAACTTCCTTATAAATAGCAGTAATATCAGAAAGTCTCTTGGACCTCAAAGAGAAATCAGTGGGCCAAGGACCTGGTCACTGGGCTGCACCAGTCCAGGGGATGCTGCTCAGGAGATGAATCATGGAAGCAGGGCAGTCACATCCTGTTACAAGAGCACTGTTTTTATTTTTCCTGCTTCTTCAGCCCTGGACCTCTCTGCTGTGCCTGCCACCAAGGCTGCCAGCTGCAGAGGTTGTAAGGTTGACGCCTGTCAACAGGAACTGAACTATAATTACCAAATCATTTCACACTGGCCATCATCTGGCAACTACTTCAGAACCTGCAGAGCAAAAATTCTTCATGATACTCTTTTTTTTTTTTTTTTCCTTCTGTCAATGGGAGTACAAAGCATGGGAAGTTACTGTTCTGATTTGGCAACCACTCTATAGCCACTGGCCTTACCTAGATATAAATATTTGGCCAAAACCAGCAGCTGAGGGAAAACATGCTCACTATCTGGTATACATGAGGTTCTGGTATGTATAACCAGTTAAGAGAGAAGACCAGCTCTGCCTCCATATGTTTTTAAGATTGTATGATAGACTTTGGAGCAACAAACATATTAATTTTATGCCCAGAACTTTGTGGGTGATTTTCTGGTCAAAAACAAGAAGACAATGACAAGTACAGTATCTAAACTGCACGATGCCAAGGGAAGAACTGCAGCCCTCACTTGTGCTGTTCATATCATGCTCCTCAACCAAAGACAAAATGAGGAAGCCCTGGCTAATTTAAACACAGTAAGAACTTTATCAGTGCCTTCCATGTGAGAAAAGTTTCATTGAACGGCTATACTAATGACTTCCCAGGCACTGCAGTTCTATAGGATGCCAGCAGACCTAGCATGGGTGATACTATTTTTCCAATGAGTGCCCTTAATAACAGTGACACCATGGCTTGTCCAGACAACACAACTTTGCAAAGGTCACCTTGAAAGGAAATGTACTGAAGATCCCAGTGCCTCTCTTAGAAGATGCAATTAAAAATACATTACCTTAAATAACTCTCAAGGTTGTGTCCTCATTGCTGCAGGACATTGGGAAGGCAGATATTTAAGGGACTTCTCTTTCTTTGTCAAGATATTCTTAAAAAAAAATGCTATTAAAGCTTAAAAAGCTCTGCACTGGGACAGAAGTCATTTAGAGCAGAAAGGTAGTGGGACTTGTACAAGCAAATGTGCTCTGTCAAAAGCAAACAGTGTAATAGGCACACGCAGCAGAGCACTGAATAAGGCCAGAGTTTACGTAAGTAAATAATTGTACAAGATATCCCCTTCTGAAACACATTAAGACCCAGTCTTCCTGCCATGGACATAATTGCCCTTGACCTCAGCAGGACTGGGTACACACCTTGCAAAGCTCTTCTGCTGCCCTCGCTCCATGGAGCAGTATAAGCCTCAGGTCCAGCCATTCAGGGACCTCCTGTGACAGCTGTGGCTTCCCATGGAACCCAGGGAGCCAGCTGGCAGAGAAGTGGCATAGCAAAATTAGCAAAATACTGAATTTGTCTCAAGCCAGAATCACCTTGCCCCCACTGGACAATTTCACAGGTGTTTTATAGAGCGTCTTTTGCCTTTTTTTGCCACACTTGCTGTCAAAGTATCATTCTGCTGATTTCTGCTTGAAGCCTGGTTCAGCACAAACTGCACCAGGCAGTCTTTTACCTGAAAATGAGCACCTAAAGATCTTTTCAAGGAGGAGAAGCTATGAGGCTGGAGACCATGCTGCCATCGCTTGCCCAAAATTCTTCTTCAAGAGGTATAGTTCTGCCAGTCATCTGGGGATACTCTGCCCTTCCCAAGGGGACACCATAACACAAGAAAAGTGGTAAAACAGTGACATTTTAAAAGCCTTGTTTATTCTACAGACTCTGGAGAATGCTCTTGACCACAAGTAGAGGTTGAGCAGCAGTTTCTAAAATCAAAGGGCTGCCTGCAGCAGGAAGAGCACCTTCACCCATACTGTCTGCTTTCTCAGGCCTGTTAAGGTTTGTAGCTTTGTGAGCAGAGCAGCAAAAGCTTTTTAGCCCTGTCTGTAACGCAATGAAAATCCTCAGTGACTTTTGCCAGGACATCTTCAAGTCTCTAGAAGGGCTGGCCCAGGATGGTGTGAGACACTTCCATTCCCCAAGCACTGAGCATTGGTCCAGCCCTTCCCAAATTCAGGGTCATGACCCCCTGTGGGCTGGAGGAATTAGGAGAATATTTACAAGGCTGACTAAAGTTCCCTTTCATCCAATATCTATGCTGGTGCTGCAGGCCTAGAGCTATCCACCCCCACAGGAAATCTTCTGCTCACCATCCCACTGGAAGTAGTGTTCCCTTGCCTTATAATCTTCTTGCTGATTTTTAAGGAAGGTGAAAGCATATCACATCTGTAGTACACATTTCTCAGAATTTGTGTTACTATGAAAAATATCCCATTACTCCAGATTTGCATCAGTATTTCCTTTATCTCAGCAAGTGCTTTACATTAAAAAAAAAAAAAAAGAGGGTGAATATGAGAACATTTGTCTCCATACTGTTAATATAGTTGAAGAATTTGGCAGGTGAAAAAACCAGTACCAGTGTAAGTGGCTTTACAGGTAAAACAATCTCCCTTGAACAAATTGCAAGGAGCATAGATGTTATTAGAAACACATCAATAAAATTTCCCTATCAAGGAGATGTAGAACTCCTCTAGGAAGCAACTGTCTGGGGCCATATGACAGCAATCTACTTACATACCAGCAATATGCTCTGGTAGAGAGCAGATAAAACAAACATCAGATAAGGATCAACATCTCCTTGCAGGAATTTACAGATTCAGCCAGAAATTCTTTATGTACCAGGCCTGTTAGGAAAACACTCTTTTTAAAAAAGCATACCCTGATAACAGCTTAACACTAAATAAGCCTGCAGTGTGTAGAGCTGCCTTTCACTCTCGTCTGTTTTAGTAGGCTCATTACTCAGTTTGCACAATGTAGATGGATGGTATAGAGAAATGGGGAAAAAAAAAAAGAAAACAAAAGAAAAAAACTGGGATGAGAAGGATATTTATGCCAGCTGGTTCTGTCATTCCCTAAGAATAAGGAAGCAGCAGCACTTCAGGAACAGCAACAACAATAAGACCCCAAACCCTTCTTGCTTTTGCCACGCGCTTCAAAAAGTTGTCATTGCCTTTAACAAGCACATCTCCAAAAATTTCACATAAAATCTGCCCCAAAACTATTCACCCACTTTTCTATGTCAGTTATATAGCTATAATGTTGTAACTATGCTACAGTTAGCTCTCTTCACATGAGGATCTCCCTGGAAGACAGGCAAGTGTATTTATACTTGTTTCATGGATGCGGGAAACCACCAGCACGCTTCCCTGTGACCCTGCTAAAGGAACGTCTACCATGCTCATCAGGGGGGAAGCCATAAGGGATCCTCAGTGCAGCACAGGACTTTGTCTTTATGAAGGGATTCGTCCATGAAATTCACACAGACATATGGAGACCATGCTGATACTACAGCCAAGAGTCCTCATTCTTCACTTTCTTCTTTAATTTGAAATAATTCCCAGCAAATGCTACATCCCAGACAGTTTCCACTCTGCTTGTCATTTTAAATCATTTCAAGCATGTAAATAACTGACATAGATTCAGAAAAGGGCTGAATGCTGCAGTGAAAGAAAAGTTCGTGCTACTCAAATAGAAAAGAACTATCCTCACCAGTACCACCAACTCAGAGTGACACAAATTCAGTGCCAAATCTGCTACAAACACAGATTCAACAGAAGTTTAAGAAGAGTGCATGGGGCTCTCTTTTGCCAGACACCACTCTAATGTCCTCCTAGGTTGTAAAACTCACTCATAACAAGGCAAGACAGAAACAGGGTTGTGGCCTCTTCTAGGACAAGTGATCCTGAAATTACCCTGGAGACAGGCTGCTGCATACCAAGCCAAGGCAGACAAGATCTTGATGGCACTGACTAGTCCGAAAAAGAAAATATAGAAGATATAAATCAAGGATCAGACAGTCCATTGCATCCTGCCAGCCCCAAAATTTGTATCTCCTCACACCTGGAGAAACTGTCAAAGACATTATTGAAAAACTAAGGATAACTAAATATTGACTTCAAGTCCTTTGTGCTCATAAATTGAAGGTTTCATTTTCTATGCTGCAGCAGTTTCCTTGCTCATGCAAATGCAATACCTCAGGAAGTTACTACCCACCAGTTTGTTCATAACAGTGGTCATTCTGGTGGCCGTATAAAGCACTCCTGTTATATAAACTTCCTTTGGCAAAAATTACATATTTTTCTTTACTAATATGTCCATCCTTAGAAGAACAAGAAAAAGAATAAATATCAACCACCGCTGTTACCTTCCCATTCATTTTGTTCTTTCTGGTCTTCATACACATTTCTGACACAAAGATGCAAAATGAACAGACGATAACAAATACTTTAAAATCCAGGGTGGCATGAACACTGCTGCAAATCTTGGGCCCCAAGGCTGAAGTATTGCTCCAGCAAAAACCTCCTGGGCTCCTATTGCTAGCTTGAACCACAATCTGCATCAGGAAGATGACAACATTAGCGGTGGAGACTTGGATAAGATTTTTCTATGAGGTAGCACAGCTATAATCTTGCTAACGCAAACAGATCTTCTTGTATGGATGGTAAATTTAATCCATGATAATGATTTCATTCCCCTTGGAGATCCAGACAAGCATCTGGTATAAACCAGGCTGATTCCTTTGACTTCAGCAGGATTATAATGTGCAAAGACAGTTAAAGATCTCACCCAATGCCTAAGGAATATTTACTCATTTTCACTTAAAGCTGGCAAATACTGTTAGCTTTAAGTTTCCAACAAAGGCAGAGGAGAGCTGAACAAAAATTACTTTTTCTAAACAATGCAAAAAGAAAAATGAGACATTATTTCAGCTCAGCCTGAAACATTTAGTTTTAATTAAAATGAAAAGGGTTAGACTTACAAAAATGCTTTTAACTTTTCTTCAGAAAAAATCCCAACAAACCAGGGGAGGTGGGGAGGAGGTGGAACAATTCTCTGTGCTTAACAGTACCATGTTAGAATAGGAAGGCAAAGTTTTGTTTCAAAAAACACTGAAATTAATTATTTCATTTAGGGAACAACAAAGAAACTTTTTTTTTTTTCTTAAGGAACAGCAGGGTAAGTTCTACTCTATGGCATGTGTAATTCTTCACAACCCCCCATTTTTCAGGCTCAATATAACCTATCCAGGGGTTAGAAACATGTCCTTGCAAGCAGTAGCTGGTTTGTACTTTATGACAACAGCAGCAGTAAGGAAATCTCACTATCACATCTCAGCTGCTCTGCTTTCAGAGTCTGTCCCATACCTTTGAACCCTTTGTAGCATGAAGTAGTCTGGTAGCAACCTAACATTAGCAAATCTAGTAACTGAATAGAGAATCTGGTTTCCCACAGATGAGCTGTGGTTGATAAAGACACAAGAGATAGACCCGTTCATCTGCAATTGCATAGGGGTGTGCGTGCTTAGATGTTGCATTCATCTCCTATACCAGCAGTTATATCACCAGGTACTTGCACACACCACTCCAAATGCAACCACAGGATGTAGGAGCCTTGTCACAGTCCTGTTCAGCTGGCACTGAATATGTAGCTCAGTGTCTAGACAAAGTCAGCTGGAGGTGCGGGTCCAACCAGCACCAAAACAAACTCCTTATGGTTCAGCGGCATCAGGAATAGACTGTTATGTCCACCAGGCTACCCAAAACCTTGAATGCCTGGCTCTTTTTTCTGTTTCTGACACCTGACAGGCAAGGTGCTACTTCCTGAGAAAGGAGGCCTTTGAAAAGTTTATCTAGGAGGTCCTTTCCAACCACAATTCTTCTGTGATTCTGTGAAACTGCAGCCATCCTCAGCCCAGCCCACCTGCCATGTTCCATGTTCTCAGCTTCTGCTGTCTCCTCTCCTCTATACCACAGCTGATGTGGTTCACTGTACCCATCTTTCCTTCCCCCTCACACACCTCCTCTGGCCATGGCCAGGTGCTTCTGCAAAACCAGCTTCTGCCTGCTCCTCAGTCCCCCTGCCTCCTTGCCCCCACCAGCTAACGTCCAAGGTACAGTATGTCTCTATACATCATAGTCAATGCATTTTGTCAATACAAAAAAGCAACCACTGCAGTTGTTTAAAATGAGGTGAAATTTGGCTAAAACAATTTCTCACCTTGTAGAGACTGTTGTGGATTCTGCTGAAGTGTTGTGAGCTCTTTCCTCCCGGGAGAACATATCCAGTGCCCAAATGACTTTTGGCTGCTCCTCAGTATTGCTTGACAAAGGTTTCTCTCCAACCAAAATCACATTTCTTTTGGTACAAGGTACACAGTCTGATGGCCATCAGAAGGAGGGTATTCGCAACAGGGACTGTGCAGACCTTGGATGTGTGTGGCTCTTAAAACCAGCTCAATTCAACAGACACAAAACCCCGAAGTGCAGCAATAGCAGCTTGGCACTGCCTATTTCTTTTTAAAAGAAGAGTTTATTACCTTCTCACAGCTGGTGCCTGGGTGGTATCAGCCATCTGGAATTTGAGCTTCTTTCGGGGAACTTCATTTTGTCAGTTACATTTTCATTTGCTCTTCAGAGTTAGAAAACAAGTGAAAACCAAGAGTGAAGTCTGCTCAAAGATCCTCCGAGTGACACTTCCCATTTGACTGCTGCCCTCTCCTCTCTAATTTTGCTGACAGGTGTTTATCTGCATAACAGATGGATTTGATATTGCCTTTCCAGAGCTGTTTTCTGACAAGGAATTTTAATTTGAGATGTCTTGCACAGAGTCCTGACATGACTGATCCTGAGAAGTGCTCACAAGGGCTGTAGCTGGCTCCCCTGGAAGACCATCATTTTTAATATGTGAGTCGGGCAAAGACAAAAGCACCAGCCATTTGGCTCTAGGAGACCGTGGCTTTCAGTAGAAAACTAGTAAAACTTGACATCTGTTCTGAGACATTAAAGTAACATCTATTTATTTATTAAAAACATTTCATGTTAAACTAAATGGGAATCATCTGATTCAAGGAAAACAGATGTGTTATGTGTTAGCTGGACAGTCATAAGAAAAGCTAAAGGTCTCGTCCTTTTTTGTTTGATTTTTTTTTTATGGGAATGGTTTGTTTTTTCTTTACGAACAAGTTTGAGAGAATGTCTGTGGCTCAAGACATTTTACAATTATTTTCCCATATAAGAAGATATTCCAAGTCCCAAATGTAAGGACTGTAAGGGAAAGGAAAACTGAGAGAGCACCAGAACAAAAGAAACAAGAGGGTTGTCACCCTCCAAAGCTTTCATATAGATAAACAAGCTTCAAAAGCAACATAAATTCAGTGTCTGTCCTGGCTCCATAAAACACTCCTGGGTTGGGAGCATGAGTTTCACTACCCAGCTTTCAGGCATGGGTGGCTATTCCAGCAGAGCACAAAGGTTACCCAGCAAACGTCTGCCCACGTGGGGAATAACATCCCCAAACACACCTGAACTCTGTGCACATCACACGCTGAACAGCCGCGGAATCAGTTGTTTCCCAGAAGGCTGAAGCAATGAAATTCACCGTATATTTGTCATATCTTCACAAATCTCACATCTGTAGTATTTCTGGTCTTTGTTTTTTTGCTATAGCCTTACACTTTGCTTCTCCTGTGAAGACTACCTAGTACATGCTTTTGCCACCCTCTTACCACACGTTTATGCAAAGGGAGACAAATGACATTTCCTTGCGGTTGCGTAATCTCATCCATTTTTATCACTATGTGAATTTTGATGCAAGTCTTTCCCTATCCCTTTCTTTTTTCCGATACAATGACCCTGTAAGGAAGAGTCCCAAGGAAAATCTGAAAATTTGTTATAGTGACTCACATTTATTATGCCTCTCCAGACTTTTCTTATATAAGGCTGAATCACTCATTAGCTGAACCTTTGCAAAGAAAGAAGAAAATAAGGGGTTTTTTTTCAACAAACATTCAGATGTCATTTTTCTCTGTTATAGCAACACAAGTTATGGCTTCACCAGAATTTTGGTTTAATTCCCTGTGACTTCCCTAATTTTTTTTAATATTTCTTTTATACAGCAGAATCTTCATGACACGGGTTTTGGGCTGTCACGCAATATGCTTCCAGGTGAAACTGGTTCTCTTGGAACATCTTCCATTTCACATGCTCTAGGAATTTCGTCTATATTTTCCAAAGCCCTGACAACACAAATGTCAGTGGGATGTATTTGTCTCCCTGTGTATGTAAGTTCTGTTAACCTTCTGAGAAGTAATTGCTAGTTTAGACCTCTGACTTGCACTGCCTTAGATCCAGCCATCACCGCACTAGCTGCCTAGCCCATCTGATTTGGGGAAACAGAGCAGACACGTGCATCTGCTTGTTGGCTGTGAACCTGAACAAGCCTCCTGGGTGCTGTCATTCCTACAAAAAACTCCTCCCCAAATCTTTACTGCTGGGCTCTGTCAATCCAACATGTTTGAAACAAAATGCTAGGGCACCTCTGTTCCTGATCAAACCTTATTGTGGTTATGTGGAATTAGATGAAATCATCGTCTTCAGACCACTCTTAATATTTTTTTCATCTTTCATGTTCAAAGCACTCATGCTTTCATAAGAGAAAAGAAAATTGTGGTCCACATCACAGTTCCCTAGGCTCCACAGGCAAATCCCGATTGCAATGTTAGCGAATACTGTCTTGATGGCAAAATATTAAAACAAAACAAACCAACCAAACAACAATAAAGAAACAAACAAATATATAACCACACACACACACATACACAAAATAACCCACAAAACCCCCATGTTTTCTCAAGAACAGGATTTAGGAACCTATGTGACTTCAGCTACCCATGCAAAGATGATCTAGAAAAATAACCTGCTTTAGCCTTTTATAATTATACAGTTAAAAACAGGGCAGTGCTTTTGTCTAGTGGGAAAACAAAGTGAGCACTAGAAGACTTAGTGACTAGCAATTAAATTATATGTGGTGAAGTATAATTTGTATCTCACAAGGATTTGATGCTTGTGTTTGTACATATACTTCTCAGTAGACAGCAGTATAACCCTGTGCAAGCTTTTGTGTGTGACAGCTGCCAGCGAGCTTCACATTTATTTGGAGGGGAAGGTCTCAGGGGTTAGGCAGAGAGTTCAAGCCCCATATTTAGTTTGAACCTCACCCTGCAGCTGGCTCTCACACCTCTGAGATTTCCATCTATCATATCATATCCATCTTTCCCCAGATGAGAAGCTGTCCCAAAGTGGATAATCAGTGTCACATCTGCTCTCAGTCAAGAGCCAGTCAGGGATTATATGCATCTAACTCATTTAGACAATTGTATCAAGTGTCCTTGTTGAGAGATGGACACCAAATATTTTGCTCTAAACAAGGAGGTGCTTCAGGCAGAAACACTCACAGTGAGGCCACAATTTCAGAGAGACTTTAAACCAGGATATGTCAACAGTCCCTTTCTCAGCCCAGCAGCCACTGCTCATTCCTGCCCCTCACCTGCACTTTTGCTGGTGTTGCCCCAAGTGTTCCTGCAGTCTCGCAGGGTGAAAGAGGGGATCCAGTGAAAGATAACCTCACAACAACAATAACTAAAATTAAATTTCAGCATAGATGGGTGGTCTAACCCCCACACCACTGCACTACCCTACCAGCATGTCCAAAGTCACCACAGAGGAGGTGGCAGGACAGGACTGTAGGTAGGTGCAAGAAGGTGGCAGGATTGCTCCTTGTGGTGACACCTAGTGCCAGGAGAAACTGCTGGAGAGCTATGGCCACAGCTGGGAAAGACAGACAAAGCCCCAGGTGACAGGTGAGTCAGAAAAGTACTAGCCAGGCAGCATGATGAGATGAATTCTCAAAGGTCTCATCCTGTGGTTTTTTTTTTCCATTGAAGTCTCATGTGAATATCTGTGAGTGACTTGCCTACTGCATATGCTGTAAATAAATACTTCTGCTTTCATTTTTCCTTAGCCTTATTGAAATAACAGTGATTTCACAATACCTTACAGGCATTTCTTGTCCAAAAGGTATAGCAAAGTGCAGTGAAGCTGGAGCTTTAGATCGCCTTCAGAAATGCTCAAGCCCTGCAGGGCATTTTCCAGAGTATCCAAAGGGTACAGGAATGTACCCCAAAGAAGTTGCATGAGATGGTTTGAGAGATGGCGTGAGGGGTCAGAAGAAGAACAAATGGGCATGATGTCTACCTAGTCCCTGACCATCCCAGAGAATTTGACTTGTCAACAACATCTTACACAAAGGCAAGCTGCGGCAGGAAGGATTTCAGCCTCTTAGCATCAACACGTCGAGTTGAGCTGAAAGCAGAAGGAATACACCAAATGTTTATTTTGAAAATTAAGTTTGATCTGCCTACAGTCAGTTTTGCACTTGCTTTTCTGTTGACACAATAGGGTCAATATTTGCTATTCTCTGGCTCCTATGGACTTGCCACAAATCCATATTTGCATGAAGCTCAGCACTACCAAGGTTTCTTGACAGTAATCCAGAAGAACAAAAATGTACTCAGAGGTTTTATAAATGAGTAGGAAACCTCTCCCCAAACTACTAATTCTCAGGGACAGTTGTTTTGAGGTACTTGCTTTACTTAAGTACACTGTAAATATGACTTCTGAGGCAAAAATAGTGCATTTTATCTCTAGATGAGCCTGAGACACACCACAGCTTGTGTCGAAATGATCTTCTGAAAGGATCTCTATGAATACAGTTCTGTCGAGCAGCATTGGTGCCGCAAGCCAGGATCAGCTGAAGAAATGTGGATTACATCTGCCTCATTGAATCCTGTTATTATCATTATTACTTCACAGCTCATTTTTCCTTCCCAGCACAAGGCTTTCCAAGTGCAGGAATTCGCCGAGCTCCTGGTAACTTGCCACGCACACTAACAAAGCTGGCATTTATCACAGCTTGTCAGAGTGACATTGCAGCTGCCGTGTTCCCGATCCCTGCTCCTGCGTGGAAAGCCCCTGGCCTTGCAGGCAGGCATGGAGAAGTGTATTGGGTCTGATTGAGATGGTGTTACTTTTCCCCATAGCAACACACATTGAATAGTGTATATTGCTGCGTTGATCATTTCACCCTTCCCCAAAATCCATTACCTGTGCCTTGCCTCTTTTCTCTTGCCCACCTGCTTTGGTGAGATATGACTGCTTAAGACAATACTCCCTGCGGCAAAGGCCGACAGTCTGCTGTCCCCATCCTGCTGCCTGTTTCCCATGGGCACTGCTCTGTTTCCATGCTTGGGCTTTTCACCCGTTCCCACATCCTGCAGTGGCAAAGAGTGGTGCTGTGACCAGACCCACTACGGTGGTCAGGGCTGGCACCAAAGGCAATATAATACTGTAAAAAAAAACTTTGACAAGCACCAGAAAGATCTATTCACTGTGTCCTGCAGTGGGTATTCCCCATGGCTACCAGCTTTTGTGCAGGATTATGTAAAAAGGAAAACATGAAGCCCCTGTCAGCTCTGTCTCCTGGCTTGGGTGGCAAAGTTTGTGCAATGTTAGCGTACAAATGAACAGTCCAGCTTCCTGAAAGCTTCACCAGCAGCTTCTTTAGTTCATTTTTCCATTTATGAAACATAAGTTATTTAAAGGTCATATTATCATAGGCTTTTGGTGTTTTGCAGCACATCTAATTTCACAGAGGTGCTATTTGGTTTGGCTGTGGCTGCCCATCACAAAGTCTGCTAATTCTTTTATTTTCTCCTGGCAGTATTAATGAACTAATGGCTCACCTTCATATTGCTGGTGTTTTTGAATTACTGTACTTTGGAAGGAACTACACAGCTCCTAAATAGTGTTAGAGAAAGCTAAACTAGTCATGAAAGACATTACACACTCAAAATCAACTTACTTTTCTTTGCTTCCTTAAAAGATTCTTTGATGACCACTGAAGAAAAGGTAATTCCACCCACTAATTTGCAACATATTGAGTTTCCTTTTTAGGCACCCAGTATTGGGGAGCAAACACTCAAAACTTCCTTGTCCTATTGCCCACACTTCACTCGTCTGTTGAGATGAAAAGTGAAGTGTGGGGAAAAGCAATAATTATTAATATGGCAAATCTTATGCAAGGACTAAGGTCTACTAACTATCATGAAAGTAAAACCTGACTCCAAAGAGTAACTATTCCCAGCTTTTCATTTGCAGATGTTAAATGAGGAATGAGAAAAACAGATGGTGAGAGAAGGGGGTCTTCTCTTTCTCCCTAATTGTACCCCTAATTGAAACATCATTGTTGAAGTTGCTTGAAACATAGAGCGGTTTGGGTTGAAAGGGACCTTTAAAGATCATGTAACCCATCATACACATACACCTCACCCTGCAGTGAGCAGGGACATCTTCAACTACGTCCTGTTGCTCTGAGCACTGTCCAAGCTGACCTTGAATGTTTCCAGGGATGGGGCTTCTACTCCCTCTCTGGGCAACATATTCCAGTGTTTTGCCACCCTCACTGTAAAAAACATTCTTATATGTAGTCTAAATCTACCCACTTTTAGTTTAAAACCAGTATGGACCTCTGAGGGACACTACTTGTCACCAATCTCCATCTGGACATCAAGTCATTGACAACTACCCTCTGGATGCAACCATCCAACCAATTCCTTATCCACCAGTGAGCAAGTGTGCAGCTCTGAGGTCAGCCAGGGGGAAGATCATAAATATGGGGAAGAATGAGCTGGGATCATCCTGATAGGCATTAACAGAGCACCTAAGAGCAGAATATACCTTTGGGATGGAAGAGAAGCAGGGGCCTGGCAGTCTGGTTGGATTTACACAAAATACCACTTGGATCTGTAGATAGCCTTTGCTGCCACAGCAGATAGTGCAGTCCAAGGTAAATCCAGTTGGATTCATCCTCACTGGAGCCCAAGGCATCCAGAACAATGAGTTTTGTCATTTTTGAGCAAAAGAAGATCTAAGAAATGCTAATAAAGTTATATCTGCAATCCATTAAGCAAGTCTACCTCAGTATATATCCCCTTGTAGCAAGAAGAACATCTATTCTGAGGACTGAAAATTGCTTTCAGACTTGTAGCCTTCACACACTGCTGTGTTTTTAGGTTTCTCTTTTCATCATGAACTTAACTTTCTTATCAGTCCCTTGCATTTTTTAAGTATCTGTTGGAGAAACTGGATGAAATAAGGCTGCTGACTACATGCTTCCAGTAGTCAATATCTAACACACCTGTGATATACAAAAGAAACCCACTAACATTAACAGGGCTGTATGTTCTTGAGGAGTTTGCCCATACTCTGTCAACTTAGACAGATGACATCATGGTAGGTTAAACAGTTCCGGGCTGAGGAACTTAAAGAAAGTCTACATTCATTTTGACATATTTATGAAATATTTAATTTAGGAGCTTACAATTAACTTCAGATACACACTGTACATCTCAGGAATGACCAGCCATCTCTCACACCCACTTCTGCCTTTTCCCATTCTATAACCTGTGACCAGAAAAGATGAAATAATAACAAACCTTCTGCTGAAAAGTCAAAAGGCTCAGCTGAACTTAGGGGATGTATTTTAACACAAGACTCTTAGCTCTGACAGTCCTTTTGTAACACCAAAGCTGGAAAGCAGCGTTCCCAGCTCTCTGATGTTCTGCTTTCTCCCTCTGTAAAAAGTGATTAATAGTACTTACCTAGCCCACAGACATGTTGAGACAATTTGTCTACCACGTTTTGAAGTCCTCATCTGAGAGATGCTTTACAAAAGCAGACTATTATTAAAATCACAGTTCTTTTGGAAAAGCAGTTAAAAATAATATGTTCCATGTTCAAGTGTGTTCTGTAGTCTTTTTTTTTTCCCACTGCTGGTCTTCATTGAATATTTCTTGTATATTTTAAGAATGGCAGGGCTGCAAAACAAATAACATGTGCCTGAGAAATCTTTCAAACAATACCAAAAAATTTGGGCAGATGAAACAGAAAGGGTCTTGTGTCTTTCCTTTCTCATCAGGTACAAGCCTACAAGACAATAAAATGAAGCATCATAAATCACAGAAATTTGCATGGCATTGTCTCACTTGATGCTTACTGCAGAGAATATGCATTTTACAGTTTTTAGTCATCATCTTTGCGTGAGTAATGATCCATTTTGTTACTAAGGTTCTCTATCGGTGTTAAATTAATGCACATGGATTCATTAAGTATGTTTTCATTTGAATGTGTGATTGCTTCACTTCTTCCTCAGAATACAAATGCTGCAGTGTATCACTGCAGTGTGAATCAGTAGGGCTCTTCCAATCTTACAGGCACAACTAGAAAACACAAAAAATAGCACTGATGTTTTTTTTTTTTAATTAAACAAGTTAAAAATATCTTAAAACAAGCTTTTTTTGTCACACATGGCTGCATTCTGATATTAGGAAAAGTGCAAAGTAGTAGTTCCACAGAAGAAAATTATTCTGTATATTCCCTAGCAGAAGTGAGGATCTTGGTCCTCTGAAGATATTAAATATGTATGAACCTTCCTCAGCATCCATCTCTTCCCTGCACTGCTCCACCACCACCCAAGCCCCACTGGCTCCCACCTGATGCTTTTCCAAACTAGCAGCTGCATCTCAGCTACCACCTCTTCTCTGGCATCTTTTCACCTCATTTTCCCTGGCCACACACACACACTCAATTAGAGAGATCTTTACTTGATGTTAGATAACTACAGGACCTCACCCCTAAAAAGGAAAGCTAGAAAACATAATTGATATATTTGCCCCTGCCCCTAAAATTAATATTGAAAACATCTTTCAAATCACCTCATGGTACAACGTAAAGAACACCCTCTCAGGCAATTTTAAGTTGCTGTGTGTCTGATATGGATTTTACTTTTTGAAGTAAAAAGACAATCCATGACAATGAGCTGATAATGCAGGGTCAAGTGTAGCTCTGAATTTCTTGGCTGAACTTTTATTAGCTTTTGTCAGAAATTCAGTATGTAAACACTTATGTAAACAAACAAACAAACAACCCCAACCCAAAATGCCCACATTTCCTATAAATCCTGTAGTACTTACCCTGAAGATCAGAACAGTTCCTTGTGTAAGTTTGTAATTAGAAAGTTTTACAAGGTGCATTTTATTTACTTTAGAGACAAGAACAACTCCACGGGAGCCCTTCTGGTCTGTCAACTGCATAAATTCCTGCAATTAGATTATTTCTTTTTACTAGACAAGACATGTTATGAATCCACTGGAAAAGAACAGTCCCAGCCCTAGTCAATATATTCATTTGATGCTTATGAAGCATGCCATTAATATTTTGTAATTATTGAATCACAGATCTTTTTATGAACAAAAGACAAATGACATCTCCCCATCAGCATCAACATGAGACATCAAGCGTTTTAAATACTGTTATTCCCCCATCCTCTGTTTCTTAGAATATCTTAACAGTAACTGTATTGATGCATTTAAAATTACTAGGGAAAATCATTTCTTAGCTGTCACTTTGCCAAGTTTCACTGTGAAATGTGTTTTTATAACTTCATTATGAAACTCTGGAAGTTGGGAGCAAAGAGCAAAACTAAACTGGGAGGGATACTGAGCTACAGTCACAGTCTAGCAAAGCAGTTCACTGTGGTTGTTCATCTGATCCTGTTCATTTGGGGTCTTAACCAATGTATTAGCTGAAAGACCGGGCAAGAAGCAGTAAGGAAGCTTTTTTGGGAGACCAGAGCATCCGTGTGTGCCTGCCTGTGCCTCATAGATGCCTGCAAGCTAAGGTGAGCATTCTGAAGTGCAACAATTGCAACTTTGTGATAGTGCTCTATGGCACAGCCTTTTCCTTTCAGGTTAAATTCAGTCTGAGGTCAGCTGCTGAAGAATCAGTAACTATGATACCAAGTGTTAAGTCCTACACGTGATTTTTCAGGAAGGATTACACACATTAGCAAAAAGCAAACTGTTTCAGTATGAAAAACATCTAAACCACTGTTTGCCTAAATCTTATTTTTAACTTCAAATTCCCAAAACAGTCTGTTGTCTTAGATTGTGATTGACATGGCACATTGAGATGCACAAGTGATTATGAAAAATTTACTGTTTCTTGCTATATACCATTGCTTCATTATTTCTAGCTGTTGAACTTGGACCAACATGGTGAAGTGAACAGATTTTTCGACAGGTAATTGACTTCAAAAAAAGGCCTGGAATAATTCTAGCTGGCTGTTACACTGGGAATGAGACTCCTCCCATTAATTAATCACTTTGGGGAGAATTTTTCTTTCTGAATAAACTCATTATTTTTAAACATATGACATTTAGCTGTATAAATAAACTCTAGCACTGTGATTTAAAATGTGTGCTAACCGCAGGCACGACATGCCATGGATAGCAGAGCCTCCTCTGCATTTTCTGGAGTGACTTTATCTTCTGATTACAAAGAAATGGGGGCAGGGAAATGAACTGACTTGTGATTTCACCCACTTATTACCAGGATTTATTTACTTGCATCACTGTTGCATTTAAAGATACATACAAGGACACATTATCTGTGTACCCAGAGGAGACCAAAGTATACACGATTAAAAAGCAGCGTATCCAACAAGGACAAAACCCATCCAAATCCAAACAAAGATTCAATGAATTAGTCTTACTAACACAGAGATGCTCCCTCTGGTTCAACTGGACCTGTTCAGCAGAAGTAAGTAAAAGTTTTTTCATTTTAAAACCTGTTTTTGACAGTAACAGCTTGGGCAGGTGTTCTCTTCCAAATGTGATTTTAACATTCGAGAATATCACTACCCATATTGCTAACAAGAGGTTAGAATCTTCCAGCTAATTTTATCTCAAGTGGATTGAGATTTCTCACGAGCAGGCCAGTGGAAGTCTGCTTCCAATGGAGAAGATGATTTTTTAAAAAAATCATTCAGCTAATAAAACAAACACTGAGTGTCTGGTAACACTTGCTGGCTGCAAGTCTAGAAAAACAGCCAAAGAAAACAATTTTTCATACAATCAACTATTAATACGTGCAACTCACTCCTGTATCTGACTAAGGGAATGGGATTAATCCTAGCGCTCGTTGCCACAAAATGTGCTGGTGAGAAATGTATGCTTTGTTCCACTGATGGAGGGTACATCCATTGTTTGCTGGACTGTGGTAGTCCAGAGGCTGAGGTTAGAGCCTCTGACTCCTGAAAGGATGTACATTCATGCACCTTTTTTAAGCATTTGCTACTAGTCACAGACACTTATAGGGCATTACCCCCACCTAGCAGAGCCATTTTCATCCTGCCAGAGTTGCACTGCATTAGTTTCTCAGAAGCATCAGTAAGTGAATACTGGCTTTGGATTCAGTCTAGACCACTTGTCTTTTGTCTTTTCCCTCTCTCTCTCATTTTCTAGTCTTCTCACAAAGGAAGAATTCATACCCAAACAGTCCCCCACAACTATCCAGGCTGAATTCAACTCAACACAACTCTGCTCCGAAAAACAGTCCCTGACGCTTCTACCAAAGAAGAAACACCATCAGTCACAGCACGATTAGTACTTCATTAGAAGTCACACAGGTACTTTCTATGCCTGGTACACTAGCCCACAACAGGCAGTAGTGCACATGGTCGGCAAAGTGTTAGACCCTTTATGGACTAGCAAAGCACTCAACCCACTGGCTGCAAGTAGGCATGAAGCCATTAAAAATAAAAAGTTCCTGCTTCCTCAGGTATTAACATGATGCTCCAGACTGTACAATTAGAACAAACATCAACATAATTATGTTTTTACAGGGGTCTCATTTTAAAGCGGCATTTTTCTAGTAACACCTCTTTGACATCTCTCCTACGTACAGCGACATACGAAGCACCAAACTGGGCCCAAGCCAGTAACAACAGCAGAGTCATCCCACCAGGCAGCCCCAGCAGCTTGCTCCATCAGTTTCCACAAGCCCATTGAGCAACACATATAGGAAGAGAGCGCAGCTGTAGCTCTGGCTGCACTTCACTCAGAAAGTATGCATTCACCATTCCAAAACATCCAGGACTCTAATAAAGCACTAACTAAAAAAGAGGGAAAAAAAAGGAGAAAGAACTCAAAATTCATTAAATTAATGCAAGCTTTTTTCAATCACTGGAAGGGCTCCAGTCTGCACGATGACTACAAAAGGCAATGCAACTAACAGCCTTGCCAGGCAATTTGAATGTGTCTGTACAAGATGAAAATTCAAACCTTTCTTACTTGAGCTATCAATCAAAGTGAAGCTAAAATTACAGCTTAACAAGCAGGTATACATGTTTTAGTTAGCAAATGAGGCAAGCAGGGCACATTATTTTTAGTTGCTGTGAGAGGAAAAGAGTGAAAAATAGAGGGACGAAGAAAGGAAAAATTGTGTCTCCCAGTTTGGCTCAGGCTTCTGAAATTTTATCTAACATTGGCAGCATTTGGATATGATACATTTCCTAATGGCATTCAAGGAATCTCTTGAACTGATCTATTGCTGTGCATGTAATTATATATAATTTCTTTCTTTCTTTTTTTTTTTTTTTTTAATGAGCTAGAAAAGAGTAATTGAACTTGCCTCAAACTTGCAAATTAATTGTCAGTTGTTTTATTAGGTGAGCCCACAGGGACAGGATGATCATAACACACTGTTTTCTGAAGCAGATGCCGACCAAAAATACAATATACATCAACACGCTTTTTCTCCTTGACTCTGAATGCCTTTCAGGTGAACTTAGAGAGAACTGTCAAATTACTATGACAAAATCTGAATCAACAAGGAGATGATTTTCTCTCTCGAATTATGGAAACAATCTGCCCAAATGCAGCCATCATTCATCTTCCCTAATACCATGCAATAACATGACAGTTTCAGGACTGCTATTCAGACTCTTTAGTCTGGGCCTTCAGACCCGAAGTTAGCCAAGTTTCCATTCTCTGCATTGTATCAGCAAAACAGCTTCCCCGTAACACTGGATGATGGAGGAAGACATCTAATTTGTCTTCCAGGTACACTGAAGTCATTGCTAAATGTATTAATGAAGATCACACACAAACTCCTACCTACCTTTAATTCCAACAGGTTTATGGTTGCTGCTGTATGTTTTTCCTAAAGGCTGTTTGGTAAAAGTGCTCACCCATGCATCTTTAACTCTGCCCTCAACATATGTACAACACCACAAACACAGTCACAATACCGCTAGGAACAAACAAGTTCCTCCCAGCTCTTCTTGAAATGTAGAAGTTGATGACTGTGGATGCCAGAACTCTGTCCTTACCTCAACTTTTGGCACGTTCTGCTGTAAAATCCCAAACCTTTGCCCTGACTAAAGCATATCCATCCATGACAGCACTAGAATTCAAGTTGCAGGAGCTGGACATTTTTGCTAAGACTTGATTTAAAATAGAATTGTCCTGGTAAACTGCTTATCATAAATAATGCAAGGTTGTCTTCTCAAAAAGATGTGGCAAAAACTTTTTTGCCAAAGACGAAAGGTCACCTGTGAAATGTAAGCTGTTTTTCACAGCAAAACAATTTCTTTTTTGCTAATGTACAGTGCGAAAGGAAGAAAAAGACTCAAGTGTGCTGCTCAATCCATTTTCAGAATAATCAGCAAAACAAAATTGGAAGCAAAGGCTATCCTGCCTCATGATATCAGAATTTTCTGAATGCTATTCTCATTGGTTTGATGAATGGGAAGGAGGGGGAAGCAAATCTCACTTCCTTTTCATAATTCTTTCCCCAAAAGGAATAATTTCCCAAAGGAATTATTTAATCATAATTTGCAGCTAGTAACTCACCAAAGGAGGAAAAGAAACCAGTTGGTAGTGAAGAATCAAGTTTCTGGCACCATCAGAGAACTGCAACAAGAAACTTTTTTTCTGTTGCTACTTATCCCATCCAGGGTGTGACTCATTAGCACCTTCAGGCTTCGTTGGGATGTTTTGGTCAGTTTTTTTAATTTTAAGAACAGTCTGATCTGTTTTTCTGTTGCATTTGGGCCACACAATGTATGTTGTCACTGCGTCTAGGACTGTCCTAAATGCTGGAAGTGCTTGTGCTTCAGGTTCAAGACTGCACACAGGGAAAATAAAGGTCAGTGAGACAAAATGAACAGCTTTGGTGAGCTTTTGTTCCCTGACGGAAATCAACTCAAAATTTTCATTAAAGGAGAAGTTTGAATTTCTGAGTAGCTGCCATCCCCATGGGTGTGAACAGATTCTGCGGGGCAGGAGGGTCCTGCTGGAGACAGTGTGGAGGTCTGTGACCCTGAACATGGAATAAGGACCCAGCCTGTGTTTGCAGAACAGAAACACGGTTGGGCTGGATCACTGCTCTGACAGGAGATGGTTTTGCTGAAGTTGTAATATGTACAGAAGAGTCTGGAGGTGAGATAAGGCCATTTTGTTTACCAACTTCAAAGGGCATTTGCAGGTTTTCAGCTCAGGGGTTGAGACATGCCACCCACAACTGGCAAGTGTCCTGGAAAAATCAAATTTGTCCAATGGATGTTAGTATAAACAGGTCCTCTCTCCAGCCAAAGCAACCCATCAAGCAAGCAGTATAGGCAAAATAGGAAAGTTTGAGAATGAAGTAAGAGGTAGGAGTTTCTGGGGACTGGAAAAGTCACAGCTGAGAGACAAGTAAACTACCTCAAATAAAATCAAAGACTTCCATTATGTAACTCTTCACCCCCAATCTATACAAGCATCTTGCTTAAAATGTTTCATTATCTTCTAAAACCCAGTGAGTTTATAGCCTGGATAACAATTTTGACAGTGATACTCACAGCTTCATGGACCTTTTGTCCTGTGTTGCCTTTCTCTGTGGGGGAACAAAGTGAGTGTAAGCAGGATCTCAATACAGAGAAGGACAAAGAGGGGAAAGTGAGATGCAGATGTGTGACAGCTTGGAGAGAAGTAAGAGATGTGATTGTCAGAGAAAAGAAAGGTCTTATATGGAAGGAAAAATATTAATTGTTTTGTTCATCTCCTCTACCATGTTTATCAGCCTGGAAAATTAAGAGATGAGGAAAACAAGCAATGCCATGCTCTACTCCACTGTGTCTTCCCCCTTGACATGGAGCATCACCAGTGCCAGTTGCAATGAACACAGGAAAGAAAATTTGGGCAGCTGCTATCTCCACTGCAACCAGGCTCATTTGTGGCCACTGAAACTATTACCCTTCGATACCACAAGAACAGTTTACTTGAACTTATCACAGCTGGAAATAGATCTAGCCCTCAGGAAGCAAAACTACCACAAAACAGTGAGGTTTTTTGCCTCTCTGCCCTAGCTGGATTCTTACTGTTGGGTGTTTTGATGCACTCCAGATTAAGCACTGTGGCAACCAATTTCTTCAATATTATGCAGCCTCGTACTCAGTGCTTCATACTCTTAGTCCCTGCTTTCGTTTTATTCCTTTTGCCACACTATAACCACTTGGTTTGAATTGACCCTGATGGCTCTGTCTAGCCTGAATTTTTTTTGGAATATTTCCAGCAAATAGTTGGTCTGTTTCCAAAGCAGAAGCTGTTGTTTGCAATTTTATGCTTGTGAGATCCTTGCACAAGGAACTCTGAAACACATGCTCTGAAGCAAGGACCTGACATTTGTCACTGACACAGCATTTGTATCTACAGAGTAAAAACCCATATTAAAAATTCCCCTAATTATAAGCCTTTGGGGAGGAAGAAAAGAAACTGCAAAACCAATCAACCACCCTCCCCCCCCACCCCTTCATAGTTTTACACATGCTCCAGCACCAATGTGTGTCCCAAAACTTCACCCATGTTTGGCATGTTCCTACTTTTTCTGATTCTCTGATAGAAAACAGAGAACACCCTGGGGGGTCTGTGGCCACCAAACAGCCAAGCAGAAAGGAAATAGAAAGATTTTGCTTATCAGAAGAAAATGCTCTACTACACACACACACACACTGCAAGAAATGCACTAGATGTGTATTCACCAGCTTTAACAGGCAGGCATAAACCAGTACTGTAATTAGAATATCAAGCAATTAACAGTGTTCAACAATCCACGGTTCCACATCATATTTCCATTGACAGAGAGGAGCTAAAGAGGCATCAACTGAGCTGAAAACAGGGATCAGTTGTTCAGATTAAGACAATAGGCTACAGAGGGAGGTGTGTGTGCCCTGTCATCCGGACTTGGAGAGAATATCATGAAGGAAAAAAAAAAAGAAAACAAACAAACAAAAAAAACCCAACAACAACAAAAAAACCAAAACACCAAAAAGAAAGAATCGTAGTACTTCTCAAACATGGTATGAACATTAACTGATGAGATTAACTTGAAGGCAAATTCCAGATGCGACTTTGTAGGTAAAGAAATGAGAACAGAGAAACATTTAGCCAGGAAAAAGAGAAAGGAATTTGCTCTGGGGGATTCTGCTGTCCATGAAGGGTCAACCCACTGTGGTGCATGCCTTTCAGACAGATACTTCTGGGAATCTGCTGAGGAGTTGAGCATAGAAGTAGGAGGTTACTGGGGCCATAGGTCAGGCTCCTTTGCCAGCCACTGGAACAAGCAGGTTTCACATTTTGCTTTTAGAGTAAGCAAAAGGTCCTGGACAAGGAGGTCGAAGAGCCTTTAAAATGCCATCCTTGTATAGACAAATGACCCAATCGGTCTACTATCCTGGGAACACCTATCCTGACCTTCTAACTCTGTGTTAAGGGAACTGGACAGCATTAATCCTGGATTTTTTTTTTATTTTTCTTTTTCTCCACAGCTTCAGAAAGAAATTTCTGACCTTGGTTTGCTGATGAAGTGGAAAGCATGACTACCCTCCACTGCCCATTACCAGTGGGCTCCTGTATAGCACCAGCATCTCTTCCCACAGTAAACCTCTTTCTCCTCTCCTTTTTCTGAACTAACTGTGACCTATTAGATTAACAGTACTTCAGTGGAGTGTGACTAAGCAGTTTGTACAGAGAGTCATGTGCAAATCAGAAGAAGGGAAGAACAGTACTGATGGGTTGATAATCTCAACACAAACAGGAAGGAAAGATAGATTCATCTGTAAAAATACAATATGTTTGAAGCTGAACTCAATAAAAAAATTCTACTCCTGTTTACTCCTGTGTAAAGGTAAAAGTCCACTTTTTTCAGAGACAACTTCAAAAAATACTTTGATGCCATGCCCATTTTATAATGGCTATGAAAGAAGGTGGAGTAATGGAGAACAGCTTGGTAGAAGCTATAGATTTATATGGAGCATAATAGATAGAGCTGCATAATAACTGGTTTGTCAGCTTGACAACTATTCTGGAAAAACAGAATGGGGGAAAGATTTACTTCAGGTTCGCCCAAACTTATTTTCTGAAAGATATGAGAATTTCAACCTAGAATAGAAGCCTGGAGCTGACTTCCACAGTGCAGCTGCAGAGCAAAGCTGCTTCACTGCCACTTTGTGGCTTCTTGCCTAATGGTCACAAGCAAGAATTTATACGAAAACCCATTGTTAATACAAATCATACTTTAAACATTTGATCAGCAATTAAATTTTGACTTCTCAAGAATTGACAACTAATTCACTCTCTGTCCTAACAAACTCAGTGTTATTGGAAACATTCTAGCCCAACAAAACCAATAATGTCACCAGCATGGTTTCTGTTGTGCCAAGAGATATTAAAAAGCCCCGTGCGTAGCTGGGAACGTGTAACATATGTATGTGATGCAGACACACACAATTGTTTGGGTGAGGTTTGTTTTGTTTTGTGATGTCTTCAATTATGAATCTGCAGGAGATCAGTGCAAGTATCAAAATCATCATAATGAAATACTTAACTTCCTAACTGGTTCAGGCAAAGATCATGACAAGATGCTGCCACATCCAATCTCTATGAAGAAATAAAATGGTAAGCAGTCATTGCATTGCTCGTCAGGCTGCAGCCTTCTCCTCTGAAACCAAATACCAGTGTGAGAATGACTTGGCTGTTATGATCATGTATATAAAAGATCTGAACATTAAAATCAGAGATTATTTTGCTTTACTAATTGCAGTCACTTGCCCTTCTACTCGGCTTTTCACTTGAAGATCAAAACCTTATTAAAAGCATTAGTAAATTAAGTCCCAGAGCACTCCAGTGTGAAAGACATCATAAAACCCTTCTCCTTGCTTCTGAAGTCAGGAAGCTCAAAGAAGACAGGCAAGCTCTAAAATTAATTTACTTGAACTTAGGTGGCACATGGGTTACTTCCCCAGGCTCCAACAAAAGATAAGCACACTGTGTGATTTTGGATTATTTCAGCCCAGTTCATGTCTTCCATGGTGTTAGAAATGACAACACAGTGTAAAGTTTAGAGCTGGAAAATGAAAGCATCTGCCATCGTATTGAATGACTCACTCTTAACCAGAGCTTTGTTTGCCCCTCCCAAGTCCTGTCAAGGGCTGAGCCCTGGCCAAAGAAGTGTTAATATCCTGCATATTGCCTTCCATCGCTATTTCTTTACCCACTCATGACCACCTGCCTTGTACTGCAAACAATTGTCCAGGCTGGTCTTGAAAAATTAGACTGTAGGATGGCCATGCAACAAAATGAAAGTTTGCATTTGTATCTGGTACTACAAGATTCAGAATGGGAAAAGCAGAGTTTTAAGGAATTAAGCACTTTTAGGAATGTGAATTGCTGAATAAAGCTGCATTTATACCGAACAATGCTTCTAATCACTTCCTACTAATAAACATTTTTGATATTAATTCTGAAACATGACCTGCCTTTTAAAGGATGCTCTGCACCACATGAGCAGTTGACAGCAGGCACACCACATACCTGTTTGTACCAATGTATGTCTTTAAGCACACACAAACTTTAGTGGAAATGAATGATGGTGAGACAGGAGAAACCTGATGGCAGTTTGCAAACCTGCATCACACCAACAAGGTGACAGCTTTGCACCTGTACACAGACAGCAGTCCAGTGGTACTCTCTTACCAGTCTGCAAAGTGACAGTTTCAGTCTCACAAGGGACTACCTAGCAAGAGTCACGTTTGTACGCATGCATCAAAAGGTGTTTTATCTTTGTCACAAAACCTGACTTTGGTGTTCCCCATTCTGTCAGGCTTGTGGGCAACACTGCAGAGGAGCTGTGACGCCAGGCTCAGGACTCAGAGCCTAAGTCTTGTTCCCAAAGCCCAGACCAAATTACAGACAGGCACTGAAAAGTGCAACAGCGCTTCCACTCACACACAGGCCGTAATACATGTCAAAAGACAAATCAGGGAGGGCGCAGGACATCCTGCTTGAAAATCTCTCTGAGATCACCTGGCAAACATCTGCTCTCACTCCCTCTTCAGAGCAGAGAACACATTCCTAGAGGCTTTGGCAAATACAGCCACCCTGATCAAACACCAGTACCACCAGCATTATTTGTGACAAGCACAGAGCCCCAGGCCAGATTACCCCCTGCCCAGTACCAAGTAGAAGATGACAGTGTCCCTCACTCAGGATGCATATAGCACTGGCTTGGTCCTGCCTAGCACTGTGCACCCTTGACTGTCATTAACTTCAGAGAGGACTGAAAGCACGCTGTCGGGACATTTTAGTCTGAACATGTGGGGCTTTTTAAAGCCTTTGTTGATGTTCTGCTACCTCTGAACTTTTCTTATTGTAGTAGACTAGCAGCTTTAGGAGTCTCCTGTTCTGTGGGGCGGCACCTGGACTGGTCCTCTATTTCATTTACCTCCTCTGTACCATGGGCTTTCCCCATCTTCTCAGTAAAGTGCTATGCTTTCTTTGTTCCAATGCAATCAGGGGGTTCCTCATGTCCTCTTACTTTGGTCTTTACACAGCAGATTCCTCATGAGGAAAAGCAGAGAACAGCATGCATTAAGGTCACTGAATAGCCTGTTGGCCTCCTGTTCAATGCAATTTCCTCCTCTGTGCATCATTGTCCTCCTTTCATGCCCAAAAAATGCTTCCCATAGCCCTTCTCATCCCCTCCACAGTGAGGGTGAAGACCTCCTCTAGGACTGAATGGGTAATACCCCTGGAGTCCTAGGAATGTGAGAGAAAACAAGAGACAGAATACAGCAAGAGGAATCTGCTACATGCTGAAGGAAACAAACAGCAAATGGCAGAGGCTTTATAAATAGCAATGTGACTGGACAGACTTTCCTGCTGTGTTAATATCCATAGTAAATAAACACTGGAAAAGAAAACTTTAGGTTTGAAGACTATCACAGGCCAAATTCAGAAAAGCGTTAGAGAACTTTTGTTAACCTGTCCCTCTTCCCTTTCTCCAAGTATGGCCTAAAGCCTGAGATTTAAGCACTTGCTTAAAATTAAGATCACAAACTGGTTAACTTTGCAGAAATGCAGAAGAAGCACACAGTAGGCTAGAGAAAAATTGTATATTGTGTATAGGTGGCAGTAGGTAAGACTCGAAGTTAGTAAGCCCCAGGGAAGATAACAGGATAAGGGTTACCTGGGTATCTGACAAGGAAACTGGGCAGATAGTGACACAGTCCAACACAGGACAAAGTTGTTAAAAGGGATGGAAAAATAACGGCACAGAAAACTTGCCCAAATACCCTTCTGTGCTTCCCACCTCCACTGCTGAGTTGAAGAGCCCAAGCTGCCATCTGAACAGTTTCCAGCACAATGTGCACATGCTGAAGAATACGTCTTAATAAATAAATAATTAATTCATTAACTTTGACTAACGCAACCAGATAGGTGGTGCAGCAAGCTTTTTGTTTTCAATTAATATGACATGGCATCTGTTTAAATGACTTACATCAGGATTCAAATCCTCCTGTATTGCTAAACCAATTGCACTCTAAATGTAATGCTTAGGGATGAATTTTCCACACTAGATAAAGTTAAGAGTGGTGAAAAATTCTGCATTGTTCCTGTGAACAACTGTATGCTTATGTTCTCTCCAAAGGAGATCCCTGTTTGTGTCTGGAGGGGCACAGCCTGAAGCCCAATTACAAAATAGGACTTTCAGTAACCAGGAGTAATGGGAATGTTCAGAGGCTGTTTTTATGCCAAAAATCTTCTGTGAACATTGGCACTCATGTTTATTTTGATCTCTTTAGGTCCTTCTTATGTCTGAGCTGACCTGTTCATGCTGAACTCACCTGTCAGTCAAGCAAAAGCAGGAAACCAAATCATGCTGCTCCTCTGCAAAAAGACAAAGTACACTCCCAGTTTGTCCAATGCAACAGAGGTAGTGGGATCCAGTGCAGGAGTACACTGCTAATACCCAGTACCCAATCGCTGCTAGAATTTATTCAGCTGTACTATTCATTATTATTTTTAAAAAGAGGAGGAGAGCATGATTTTATAATTCCTGCATCCACCTAAACACAGAGCACACAAACTTCTCAGTAACTCTAAAATTCTTTCCTAACACACTCTAACCTAGCGGGAAAGACAAGTTTCTCATTCACATCTCTATCTCTGTTCTCCTTTCGCAGTTCACAAGATTAAAAAAGCTCTGTTCAGTGCATTGTGCATGTTATATGACAGGTGTTTGCAGGAAAAGCCAAAATGACCTCATACACGCCAGTCCTTCCAATGAGCACTTACGCTATGTCAGCTTCGGGTGGCGTTATGTGTTCTGCCAAGCCACAGATGGACAGAGCACGCCTACAGTCTTTAATGGGTTTGCTTCTTGAATATCTAAGGACAGCTTTGTTTTCACCCATGTCTGGTGCTTACATCTAGAATAACCTCAGGATCTTAAGCAAATGACCATCAAGCCATCTCTTCAGGTAGCAGCTGATGAGGGCCAACGTACGGCAGCTCATAAAATATCTCAAACACTTAGATATTCACTCTGGACTCATGTTACATTTTATTACAGTAATCCTTAGAGTCACATATCATTTTCCTGCATGACCTACCTGAAAGGCCAAGGCAAAATTCAGAATCTTAATGAGATAACTTTCCACATTTTTACATTAACAGCAAGTTTAAAAAGTCAAGACAAGGTAAGATTTTAGGAAATAGTTGTTTAAAATAGTCTCTAGGTTATGATGTTTCATTTGTGTAAGATGAATAGCCAAGAAGCTAGATTTTTACCTTATCTCCACATCAGTATTTTCATCTAATTATCTTCCAATCAGCTGCTATATGTGTTATGTATATATTTACACATACATTTTCTTCCAACTAAAAATATTCGATCATTGTGAGGTCATTTTTAAGTCACTTTTATCGATGTTCCAATCTGAAGCCTGTAAATCGACGTCCCAGGAAAAGATCCAATTCACAGTCTCTGTGTTGATGCTGTCCCTATTTCTGCTCGTGACAGGATGTCAATTACTTGAAGACTTAAAGTACTCAGTATTTGCACTAGGATTGTAATGGATACTGTGATCTGTGGTTCACTGCACAGTACATCACAATGGCTTTGTCAGTAGTTCTTTCTAAAGGCAGGCAAAACACCGACTGCCCTGTCTAAGCATCATTTCACAGGAACTTGAAGCCTCTTTTAACTCTAGGGTTTGAACGGATGAAGTCTAACTCTAGTGCAGCTTGACAAGTCTTTGGGCACTGCTGGATTAAGTCTTTCTGTTCTGTAGTAAAAATGATGCAGCTGACATTTCTCCTTGGGACTGATCACCATAGTGTGGGGCAGCATTATTTACTTTGATGGGTTTTTTTTAGTAGGAAATTCCCAGCCAGTGAAAAGTAAAACAGAAGCAAGCCAATGAAATTGGAACTACATTCAACTTTAGCCAAATAACCTCTAGACTCAAAGGAGTAAGGAATTCCCTGTCATTTTTGCCCTGGTACTGCAAAAAGGAAGTCAATAAGTGAGGGCCATTAAAACGGTCAGTGACAGTGTATAGGGAAGAGAATAATGTTCATCATTATTTTGTTGAAATGTCCTTATGGTTCACTCTAGGGCTTCTAAGAGACACCTATTTTGCTGGTACTGAAAACCATGCAGAAGACATCTGCATTATGAAAGATTTTACAAATAAGACACCTAAAAAAAATGTCTTCCCATCACTTGCTACAGGCAAGAAACAGCTCCGGTTAAATCCATAGGGCAGAAGCACTTGTGCATTTCACCACATGCACCAGCTATGTATTTCTCTAGCCAGGGAAGCCATCCCTTGCCTCTAGTCTGTCACTGCCTTCAGTTTATCCAGCATGGGGTCACTTTAGCTGATTTCTGTGTTTTCATCACCTTTCCTTACTTGATGAAACTAAAGCAAAGTGACAGGTACATAGATACTAAACAGCACAACTGAGCTGGACCTCTGATAATGCTCTTTTCATTTAGTCGGCTTGTTTCAAGATGCAGCCACCTGAGAAGAAGCCCCTGAGTTTCATCATGTATGTCCTTGGAGACAGCACAGCCTTTGCTTTTATACATTCCACAGCGGGAATCTGCACAGAGTGATGCTACAGGAAATGACGCTCGTGACTCACAGCTTTCCCACAGTAGCCACAAGACCTCACCAGTTTGGTGACCCCAGCTGGCTGTGACACTGGGCTTGGAAGGCAAAACTTCTTCTAGGACATGGGACAGTGCTATCTGGCAAAGACTTCTCTAGGTGACCAGAGGCCAGACACAATACCAGGGAGCTTAATGGGAGCTCATGTCTCATTCTGAATTACTGGGTTCTCCCACTTCAGACCCTGTAAGGTTCACAGGTTGGAATTAAAGCCTCACTGCTCTTCATGCTTGCCATCTAGAAAGTTTTTAGAAGAGTTTTTGGCCAAATTCCAGAAAATAAGTCCTATAATGGCACCAGGTACTTGAGGTAGGAAAGACAGATCCCTGTGGTGACACAGCTCCCTAAATTCCCAAAGACTGTGGCTGGGAGGAACTGCACATGCACTCATTTTTCCCCTAACAGTTTTCCCCTCACCTGAAGTTATAAAGTATTTTAAGAAGTTCTGTATACAAAGGCAAACGAAGAACTCGACAAAAATAAAATCCACTTATCTGTGCTGAGCTTCCCTAAATCTGTTCACATCTGTGGGTGAGGTAAGACCCACCAGAAAAAGGCAGAAAAATATGACATACGTGATCCTTTGCATTATATTACACATGCTCATGCTGACTTCAGGGTTGCTTAGTGGAGCCTTGGCCGGGTAGGTCTCCGGTCCCTGCAACAGTCCTCCTTCAATATTAAGCACAATGCAGAGCCCATTATACTGCAGACTCTTGCATATGTATGTAATTGTCCTAAATTGAATAGACCCCCCCCAACAAACATTAAAAAGCACTTGATAATTACAGTGCATATGATGCTCCGAGTCATGCACTGCCCATCCTGCCAACCATAAGCTTAGTTCCCAGACCTTGCTTATGAGTCCCATGCCTCTACATCTTTCAGCATACTGCTCACATTAATTTTACAAGATCTCTGCATAGGTCTGAAAGTTGGTCTATATGGAATCACTTAAATTAATAGGGACAAAACCACATGCAGCTCAATTTTTTTTTTATTTTTTTAAGATCAGAAGTGTGTTTCTGTATTTGTTTGCCCTATTACCCTCTTCATTTCTTTATCTGCTACAGTTAAATTAATGAGTGAGACCTCCTGAGTCCAGCTCTGGAATTTTCACTGCAGGACTGGGCTATGCTGCCTTCACCAGCTTGCTCTGTTGTCTGTCTGTGAAGGTCTGCTTACCTGTTCAGTGATCCAGTGTGTAACCTTAATACTTTGCACTTTACCACTTTCACTTATTTGATCTGTAAAATCACAAATGAAAAAACAAAAAAGCAAAACAAACAAACAAAAAGCCCCAAAAACCTGTTCTGAGACCTTTGAGGTAGCTGAAATATATCCTACAAGAGGCAAATCATTTTTGCAGGAAACAAAAAAAAACCCAAACCCAGAACAAGAAACTGTAACAGATGCTCAGCAGTCTTGTGTCAACTAACCAGGCACTGGCAAAGCGTGTACAAAGAATACCCATCTGAGCTGAATTTCATTTATTGGTGAGCTTTGTTTTTACTAAAGAGGAAAAAAGGAACCTGAGAAAGAGTTAAGAATTTCCTCTCGTCTGATCACTGCTGACCTTCCATTAGTCACTGAAAATGAAACGGCTTGTAATGGGATCTTGTGGTTTCTATGGCCCTAGAAAAGCCATTTTTATGAGGTCGCAGCTTGATGACTCTGATGAGTCACCCCTCATGAAAAAAAAAAAAAAGAAAACAAACCAGAGTTGAGAGCAGCCAGTTCTAGCACATGGGGGGGACGTGAACGGTCTCCCAGGGGCCTCCCTTGCAAAGCAGCACTGCCAAGGGCTGGGGAGCAGATCAGCCCTGATCTCAGGAGGCCAGCCCAGAGTTGCTGGCAATGCTGTCAGCTCACATGCACTGAGTGTTGGGGAGCACAAGTGGAGCCATGTTCACAAAAAGGGTGAGGAGGAACAGAAAGGCTGCTTCTCAGCATGCACTTGAATTTAATTGGAAGCAACCCTATCAGACAGCAGATCAGCTATTGTGAAATTACAGTTTTCTCTCTCTTACTATGATTTACTATGGCATCCACAATACATTCTCTTAATACACAGAAGAAAAAAACCAAACAGTGGAAAGCCAACAACTGCTCTGCTGCTGCCACCACCACTATCAAAACCATCTCAGAACTTCATGTTACCAAAAGGTAGCATGAGATAAGCAGTACAACCTATATTGAAAGTATTGCCTGCATCAAATGATGTGATAACCTTTACTTGTGATTGCTTTAAGTTGAATACGTTAGCCAAACTTAGGACAAATACCATTACTTTTCTGAAAGAAATTTCTTTCTCTGCTACTTTTGTGTAACATTTATTAAAAAGTTTTTTGTTGTTGTTTTTGGTTTGTGGGGGTTTTTTTGAGGACCTTAATACAATAAGACTCCAAAGATGGACATGAAAGACGCCTCAAACTATTTAACTACTACAGAAAAATTTAAATACTTTTACAGGAGTCAGTCACTTGAATTCAACCACTCACTGCTGATGAATGAAGCAGAGCAAATATCCCTCCAGCTTCAAGGAAAATCAGAGTAACTACAGGTGGGTCAACCTCACCTTAGTCTCTAGGAAGGTGATAGAGGAAATTGTCCTGGAAAGTATTTCCAAATGCTTGAAGGGTAAGAGTGTGATTGGGAACAGTCAGCATTGTTTTTCAAAGGGGATATCTTGCTTGACCAACCTAATAGCCTTCTACAGTGTCATACACTTCCTTTGTATGTTTGAGTTCAGTTTGGCACTTCTTGCTCATCCATACAGGCTCCTGCCAGTTTTTTCTTGATTTCCTACCCTTTGGAATGGTCCTTTCCTGAGCACCCTTCTCTCCTAGATTCCTCTTCTTTTGGAAGCCACCTTCCATAGGATTCTTCCAAGCAGATCTTTGAAAAGGTCACATTTTACTCACCTGAAATCCAGACCTGTAGCCTTGCTTTTTACCTTGCTCCCTCATCTTAGGGTCTTCAACTCCACAATCGCATGGTCACTTCAGCAAGGTGGCCTCTAATTTGACATGTTGTCTTCAATGAGTTTTTCCTTGTTCATAGTAACAAGTTAAAGAAATCACCATTTATTGCTCATTTTTGATCATTTGTTTGTACAGGATTGTACCTTTGCTTAATACTGCTGTGTGTTGATGGGTATCTCCCTGTGATCATTGTTTCGAGCTTGCAGCACTGACAATGAAACCTGTTGTCACCAGGTACAAATGCCAGGAAGCCATATGATGCATCACTTTGTTTCCTGACTGTACCAGCATCATTCTTAAAATGAGACTTTTGGCACAAATAACCACAATTGCACTACTATATTTATTCATACAAAAAAAAATCTAATTAAAAAAGTATTTTAAAAAATTTGTCTTACATCTCCAATTCAGAAAAGCACTGAATATCCCTTTTAAAGCTCTTTTTTATTGCCCTGAAGCATGCTGGGGACACAGCAGTACAGTCAAAGCCTCACAGAGATGAGCCAGAGGCTCCTCTGGGAGTAGCAGCTGATAGTGAAACACCAGGGAAACACCTTAAGGGAATTAAGGGGTGTTTCTCTGGAATGGTGACACGGCTGACTGCCCAGTTGAACTGCCTCTACATGAATGCACGCAGCATGGGCAACAAACAGGAGGAGCTGAAAGCTACTGTGCTGCAGGAAGGCTATGATATAGTGGCCATTACTGAAACCTGGTGGGACAAATCCTATGACTGGAGCGTGGCTATCAATGGCTACAAGCTGTTCAGAAGGGACCGGAGGGGAAGGAGGGGAGAAGGTGTTGCCCTGTGTGTTAAGAAATGGATTGAATGTGAGGAGATGTCCCAGAGGAATAGCCACGAGCAAGTTGAAAGCTTATGGGTAGGAATTAGAGATGGAGGCAACAGGGGGAACCTTGTGGTCAGAGTCTACTACAGGCCTCCTGATCAAGAGGAGCCTATGGAGGAAGCATTCCTACTCCAGCTACAGGAGCATCACACTCCCAGGCTCTCATCCTACTGGGTGACTTCAACCACCCCAACATTTGCGGGAAAAGTAACACAGCAAGCAGTAGGCAATCCAGGAGGCTCCTGAAGTGCCTTGATGATAACTTCCTAAGGCAAGAAATAGACATCCCTACCTGAGGGGATGTAATAATACTGGATGAATTGGTCACCAATGCAGGTGAGTTCATCAGGGATCTCAAGATTAGAGGCAGCCTGGGCTGGAGTGACCATAAACTGATGAAATTCGCAGTACTAAGAGTCATGAATCAGTCAAGGAGCATAATCAGGACCCTGAAGTTCAGAAAAGCAAACTTCCATCTCTTCAAGGAGTTAGTCAGTCAGGCACCCTGGGAAATGGTCCTCAGGGACAAGGGAGCAGAACAGAGCTGGCAGATCTTTTAAGGACACTTTGCACAGAATGCAAGAGATCTTCATCCCCAGGTATAAGAAATCTAGCGAGAGAGGGAAGAGACCAGCATGGCTGAGCCACGACCTGCTGGTCAAACTAAGAGGCAAGAAAGAGCTGCACAGTCAGTGAAAGCAGGGACAGGTATCCTGGGAAAAGTATCGGGATGCTGCCTGATTGTGTAGAGATGAGGTGAGGAAGGCCAGGGCGTGGCCAGAGATGAACTCAGCAAGGGATAAGAATAATAAGAAAGGATTCTACAAGTTCATCAATGAAAAAAGGAAGGTTAAAGAAAACATACTCCTCTGAAGAGCAAGAACGGTGAGCTAGTTAAAACAGATGAGGAGACAGCTGAAGTTCTCAACAGCTTTTTTTCCCCTCAGTCTTCACTGGCAACCTTTCTCCCAACACCTCCCAAGTTAAAAAATCACAAGGTGAGGACCAGGGCAGCGAAGTCCCTCTAACTGTTTGTGAAAAACAGGTTCATGACCATCTGAGGAACCTGAACATATATAAGTCTAAGAGGCCTGATGAGATGCATCCCAGAGTCCCGAGAGAATTGTCTGATGCAGTCGCCAATCCACTCTCCATAGTATCTGAGAAGTCCTGGCAGTCAGGTGAAGTCCCTGGTGTCTGGAAGAAGGGACGCACTACACCCATTTTTAAAAAGGGTAAAAAGCAGCACCCTGGGAACTACAGACTCATCAGCCTCACCTCTGGGCCTGGGAAGGTCATGGTGCAGATTCTCCTAGAAGGTCTGATAAGGCACATGGAGGACAGGGAGGTGATCAAAGACAGCCAGCGTGGCTTTACTAGGGGCAAATCCTGCCTGGTGAATCTAGTGACTTTCTATGATAAAGGGACTACATCAGTGCACAAGGGATGAGAAGCTGGACATGAGTATACAGTGTGTACTTGCAGCTCAGAAGGCCAATCGCATCCTGGGCTGCATTAAAAGAAGTGTGGCCAGCAGATTGAGAGAGGTGATTCTGACACTTTACTCTGCTCTGGTGAGACCGCACCTGGAGTGTCACATCCATTTCTGATGCCCTCAGTAGAGGAGGGACATGGACCTGATGGAGCTGGTCCAATGGAGGGCCACAAAGATGATCAGAGGGCTGGAACACCTCTCCTATGAAGACAGGCTGAGGGAGCTGGGGTTGTCCAGCCTGGAGAAGAGAAGGCTCCGGGGAGACATAATAGAGACCTTTCAGTACCTGAAGGGGGCCTACAGGAAGGAGGGAAAGGGACTGTTTACAAATCCCTGTATCGACAGGACAAGGGGCAGTGGTTTTAAACTAGAGAAGAGTAGATTTAGATTGGATGTTAGAATCAAGTTCTTTACCATGACAGTGGTGAAACACTGGAACAGGTTGCCCAGGGAGGTAGTTGAGACCCCATCCCTGGAGGTATTCAAGGTGAGGCTCGATGAGGCTCTGAGTAACCTGATCTAGCTGAGGATGTCCCTGCCCACTGCAGGAGGGTCAGACTAGATGACCTTTAGAGGTCCCTTCCAGCCCAAACCATTCTATGATTCTCTGATTTATACCGATCTCAGTTTGGCAAAATATTACAGTTAGCATGCTCAAGCCTCCTAAAGTTAATTCTCATAGAAGCTGAGTGTTTGCAAAGACAATTTTACAGTCCCCATTCATCTGTACTGTGAGAGACTAAATACTCTTTAAAATACCAGCTCTGCAACACTATCAACAGAAAGCAATAATTTTGGCTGCCCAAACTGAAATAGTTAATGCAGCCTTCACTTCCAAGGATGGGTGCTCAAAGCCTTTTGAACACAAGACATTTTTTAAAGGCATCTGAACTCAAGTTCCGAAAAAAAACCTAAAGCAAGGAAAATCACTAAATAGCTTTGAAAAGCAGTCTGTAACTTCAGCGTTGCCTGATTTTTAACTGTTGAAAATTGGAACCTTAATGTTATACTAACACATGTTTTTACATTTTCCCTAGAAACAGATGGAATAATGCTGCTCATGCTATGCCAACACCATGTTGTTACATAGTCTTTATTAAAATTGCTTCAAGGCAAAAAGCTGTATGCACAAAGGCAAGGGGTGGGGAAAGTTGGCAACTCCTCTAGACTTTCAGACTTGAGTCCTTTCACTCTCAGCCAACGCTCTGCATCGAGAAATACCCACAGCTTCACAAAGGGTAGAGAAGCTGTGTACTGAGTGAACTGCATCCATGAGACCCTTGCCCTGTCAAGGTAGCTGAGACACTCGAATAACAAAGGAGAAGTGGGAACATGTGCAAAATGAAGAAAAGCAAACCTCACAAATTTTAAAAAAACAGAGAGAAGTGTGAGAGGAATGAGATGTAAAGGAAATAAGAGAATTGGGGAATCAATATCTGTTTCTCTTTAAATCCAGAGAAAAAAAAAACAAAACAAACAAACATGCCACAAAACAACAACCAACAAAACTAAACCAAACCAAACCAGTTTTCCATCCATATCTCACTCAGAAATTCATCCCAGTTATGACAAATGGGGCATGTGGAGCAGATAGGCATCTGTGTGTGTATACATATGTATAAATACATCTTGAATGTGTGCTTCTAAAGCATGATCCAAAGCCACTGATTTAGATGGAATGAGTCCCATTTGGCTTCAGTCACTATTGGACCAGGTCCCCAAACTTTGCAGATTCATCTTTTGGGGGGGGGGGGGGGGGGGAGAGAGAGAGTGAGAAAGAGAATAAAATGCCACATTTATTCTCATTCTGAAAAATGTGAGCTAATTTACCAGGGCTGGGGGGTTGAAGGGGAATCCCAACAAAACCTCACAATTTTTAATCTTCCAGCCATGTAAAATGCCTTCAATTAACTAACATGGATTTTCTTTTGCCTGTATTGAGAATTTTTATGCCACAAAAGGAAGCAGTATAAACATTTCTGTGATAACCATAAAAATCACTCGAGAGAAAATAAAGTTTTCTGTTTCATTACCTTTTCTGTGTGGTAATCAATTACAAAGGAAGAACAGTGCAGGTTCAATTAAGTAACTAAATAAAAAGGAATTAAAAGCCACAGGGGATCTTTATTTTACTTATGCTAAAGTAGGGTCCGACTCCAGGCCTCATTGACTTGTTTGTACCATGTAATGGGGTTTAATTTCTGTGAACCAGTCTGTCAGCATTAGCTGATCATAATTAGGAAAAAATGTGGTTAGAGAAAACAGAGCTACTGAAAATAGCTTTTCCCAAGTGTAACCTTCCCTCCTCTCTGCTTCTCTCCAAATGGGATTACACTGAGTTCTCAGCACATAGCAAAATAAAAATGAACCACTTGGCAAAACAAAGATCCTTCCTTTAAAACATAAGATACAACTCAGGAAAACACTGAATGCTCTGTTCCAATTCAGCAAGTGCCTGAGCACATGCTCACCTTTAACCGCACGCCTAGATCTTCCACTGATTCTAGGCTTAACATCTGCTGAAAAAAGCTCTCTGTCTCTTTCAGAACTGCAAGTTCATACTAGGTGGTGAGAGATTCATTTAAAAAGGAAATACAATTTATTTTTATTTTAGAACTTAAAAAAAAAAAATAGCTGTGGGTTTGGGTTTCTTATTTTGAAGTATGAGTTCTTATTTTAGTCAAATAACTCATGACTTCATTATAGCCAGTTAGCTTCACATGGGCAAAAACAAGACTTCTGGAGACATACGCAGTATTAAATTTGTGCAGATAGCTGAATGGAAAATTTCAGAGGAACTGGCACCTATGGGATGCTTTGCCAATGGAAAACAGTTCCGTGTGGATCATGTATACATATATGCTGCTGCATGCAGACATCCAAAAATCATCACAGAAAAAATTAAGGATTCCACTGAAGGCAATAGCAAAAGTCTTAGAGACTCCAGTGAAGCCATGAAACCATCCAGAACTTTTATACATAGTGTCTGGGACTTGTCACCTCTAACCTCTGCAGTCTCAGGGTCACTTGTCACAGGCTGCACCACCCATGTGTGTGTCACTGGGGGTGACACCTAGAGGGGGAGCCACCCTCGCAGCCACGGGCTGGGGGTTGGCTGTCCCTCCGTCAGTGCATGACATAGCAAAGGGATCAAAATGCCTTTTGATCTCCCCAGTCTTGTCTTGAACCCACAAGACACCTATTCAGCCTCAGCAGGGACTTCTGGCACCTCTGTCTCCTCACAGTTCACTGTCTGTCTCTGCAGCAGGGACCCCCAGGGCTCTGCACCCCTGCAGCAAGCCCTCTTTTCCACCCTCTACAGCCACCAATCAAGGAAGGCTTAAAGGCAAGAAAGCACCAGCACTGCTGTTACTGGCGCCCCTGATGGTCCACCAAGCACTCCACATAGCTGTAGAGAGAAAAAGAGAGCCTGTCCCATCACATTTCACAAGCAACAGGTAGTACTGTACATCTCACCAAGGGCTGCCCTTCCAAAGGGCACAGGTTGGGGGGGGGGGGGGAGGGGAGAGTGGGGTGGGAATCCACTCTCAAAAATCTGTTTGCAGAAAGATAATTCAGTATTGCTCATGAATCAGGCCACTCCATTTCTCTGCCAAAATATTCGACAAATTTCTTTTTTAGGCTGCTCATTTTTCAGTCCTTCAGGCTACGTTTAACAAAGTAATCTCCCCATAAATCCCAGCTCCTGCTGCCCTTTGCGATGCAGTGGATCTTGTTTAGAAATTCTTAGAATCAGTGCATTCCTGCTGCATGACAACCCTCCAACCTCTTCCCTTTTGAAAGGAGCACAATGGAAATCAGTCCTTCTCCAAGTTTATCAGAAGGGCAGCCAAACACTGATGTTCTACAGTGAAATCTTGAACTGGGAACTAGGCAGCTATTTTAATCAGTGGGCTTATTTCACTGCTGTCAAGGACAGTATATTTGGAACTGGACAAGCTGTTTCTTCACTGCATCCCTCATCTAAAAAAATGACCCAAGCACAGCATTTCTCAGATGGACTCTTATGGACTTTGGCAAAGCCCTGTGAAAGAGAGTTTAGATAACACACTAGCTATCAACAGGGCCAGGATTTAAAAAGTGCAAAGAAATGTCCATGCAATGTAGAGCTGGAGCCATTGTTGCTGTTTAATCAATCCTAGCTATTTAATCATGCCTTCTAGGCGCCATAGGATTATTTGAGGGACCAGTCTCTGCTTAACATCACACTTTTGTTTAGCTGTTGAAATAGGAATGGAGCAAATGCAAAAACAGGATCCTCAGTGAGTGTTGACAGTGTGAAGGGTCTGCAGCATCTGCAGAAATAACTGGGGTTTGTCTGGTTCTAGCTTAGAACAGTAAGAAATGTCATCCTATCCCTCACTGCTTGCCTAGAAACACTTAAAAAGTGGCTTTAACCACCAGAAACAAACTGCTGCTACACCATTTGACTGCAAGCAGTTTTCTTTCTTTTTTTATCAGTCATTTATATAATAAAAGGATTTATAGATGAAGGCATTGCTGGCCAGCACGTTCCAACCATCTCAGTCAAAGATACCAGAAACATCACCCCATCAGTCTCATCCAGCCTGCCATACATGAACTTTGTATCTCCAGTTGCAGCTGTGGGCTACAACTATGATCACCAAAGATCTTTGCAACCCCTGTGCTGCCTGAAAGGACTACAGCTTGTCTGGTGTAGCTCAGGTCACAGAGCTGGCTCCAAATGTCAAAGTAAAGCACAAGTATGTGACACTGTATCATCCTCTTCATCCCCTCACTTGGATTTGGGACCTCCTGCAGTCAAAAATCTAGTCTAAGAGCCTTTTGGAGTTGCATTCTATTGACAAAAAGGTAGTGAGAGGAAGGACCACCCTCTGCACTTAATGTCAGCAGACTTAGAGGACTTCTCAGCATGCCTACATTAGGAGTTTCTATCTCAGATATGCCAGCAAACCAACTGCTTAGTAAGGCTAAAGCAAAATCATCTGTTCATTCCCCACACAGCCACTATAGCCCAAGGACTGCTCCAGCCTCACCCATCACAGCCCCTCAGGCTCCCTTACACTACCTGCTGCACAGGGATCACTGTGGAGGGATGATTGCAGGTAACAACCAGACAGAAAATGAAGGAGAATAAAACCAAACAAAATAAACAAGAAACCACACACACAACAACAAAACTTCCCCTCCCCCTCAAAAAAGCCTGAAACTCTATGCCCCCTGATCCCATCACAATCCACCACATACTCTCATAACAAATCCCAGGGGAAAATGCTTTGATGACCCTCAGAAGCTAGCCTTGCTCCAGGGTTCTGAGTACAACAAAAAAACCACCAAAAAACACCTGCCACCCTGGGATGAGGAGGAAATTCCATCCTGATCCAGTTATCAATGTCACTGGGAGCATGACAATCTGACAGGTTTGCACAACACCTCCCCTGCTTTCCCCTGTGCAGTCTTGTCTCCAGCTTTCTGCTGAAGGGAAGGAGCAGCATCAGCATTGCCCCTTGCCCACTGATCCTTGCCATCACTTTGCCTCTGCTGTAGGATAAGCTTCAGCCCTGGACTGTCCCTGGAGTCTGTTCAGCATGGCCCTGGACCTGGCCTCTTGGAGGGGTGTGATGCAAACATCCACTACCTCTTGGGGGTTAACATCCTTCCAGTCCTCTGCTCCCTCTCCTTCTTCGTGTCAGCTCCACTCCTCTCACCATGAGTTTCTCACCTTGTGGCTCTCTTTCCTTTGTCTTCCTTTCCACACCCCATCTTGCTTTTTGCCCTCTTTGCCCACACGGTCACCGTTCTGTAGTCACAGGAGTCACCTTTCATTGCAAGATCCTCTCCACATGGAAGTGAACTTGGAGTGACACTAACGTTTCGGTGACATCTTTTACAGCAGCTGCAAACTACACTTTCATGAACTGGGGTCTTAACCACTTCCTCCAACACCTATAAAACCTTAAGTTATTTTTAAAATAATATTTCACTGGAAAGAGGTATAATGCAAGCTAGCAAAACACCATTTCCTCCAGTAATGCTTGTGGAGTTACAACATTCTTGCCATGATCTGCCTGCAGATGTACTGTAGGTATTGAGAAAGAGCTCAGAGACTCAAAAGAATCAGGAAATGACCACTTTCTGGGGTATAGAGTCAGATTGTTTTGTACAAACTGTCTGGCTTACTAAAACAGACTTGTCTTACTCTTGCCAGCCAAGCACTATGAGCTACTGATGTATGTCTGGAAAATATTTATGATAAAAATTAGGATTGCATATAGAATAGCAAGTAGCTGATCCAGCTGGCGTGCAAATTGGGCACAATGTTTATCAGCACAAATATGTTCATCAGCACTACCACCTAGTCCTTCTGAAGAACAGTAGGTACTGAAGGGTCTCCATGACCATTAAGACCAGTTGAGTTTCCTGCAGCCTCAATAGTAAATATAATCCCCATCTTATGTAAAACAGGAGTGGGTGTTTAACCATCTATCATAGCATTTGACACAGCAACATCAAAGCTTTTGCCCTGACACACTCTGAGATGAAGTGAGGCAATTAAAGCCTTTGAATCTTTGAATTTAACTGCTATTTCATCAGTGTAACATCTCAGGATTTTGTTGAACCCTTGGTACTGGGTAGAACACGCAGAAAAATTGACATTATTGGACAACAGGGTAACTGGGCATCATTATAAAGGTACAGTGGATGCTTTCTGACATCTCTACTTCGCCTAAGCAAGCTCTGTAGGTTATTGGAAACATGCTGCAGCAACAAGCTGCATTGCAAAAGGGACCTCCCTAGACTGGTAAATACATGGCAATGCCAGCCTGTGCTGAGTGGACACTGTGCATGTGCAAAAGGCTGGAGGGAAACAGAGTGGACAGAAAGGCCCTAGGACAGGAAGGTTTCATGGTTACATGGCATCCTGAGCGTCCTACTGAAACTGCTCTTCTGCACACAGGAGGAGGTGGTGGTGCTCACCTCTGAGAAGTGTTCTGAGGACAATTCTGTATTAAAAACAAGACAATATTACTGGGAACTACTGTCTCTGCAGGTCCTACAGCTCTGCCTGTGCTGCTGAGACTTCCTGGCATGTCCTAGGGCTCCCCAGAGCCTCCCTTCTGGGATGAGTCCTGTGCTGCCTGTAAGAACTGCTGACCTTGCACTGCTCTTGGGTTGCTCCCTTCTACACAGCCACCTGTTTCCACAAAACTCAAGGAATTGAAAATGTTTCTATTCTTAAGAGTGGTCAAAAGACACAGACGAAGTTATGTTTCCTCTGGAAGCCAACCTAGTAACAGCCTGGTAAGGATCCACAGGCTTCCATGGCTTTTCACCAAAATAATTAATCTAGGAATTTCTCTGTTAGAGGGCACCTTAATGTTGCTGAAGGAAGAGAAATAAGCTACCAGCCATCTTTCACATTACCAGGGAAAGATTGAAGGCAACATCTGGTGACATCTAAAACAATTGATATCTGCTTCAGCACCTGACCTTTCCAGAACTGTCCTGAGACCCACTCTGCCAGAAAAACCCAGCAAAGCATCTATGCTCCCTTACTAGCCCACTTATTTTTCACTGTAGGTTTTCCAGCCTTGTGACAATCCTACATTAGACTGTTTTAAAAGGGACACATAACTATGAGTCATGTCACCAAAAGTATGATTTGGCTCTAAATCCATAAATGCTGTTGTTCAGTTCCTTGATGGGCAAGGTATGTTAGCGTGACCCAGTTCCTTGTAGTCCCCTCTATTCTCATAATATAACAGAAAGAAAACCTCCTTGGTCATCCAATTTCATATAAATGTTACTTCTTTGTCTCACTGTTTCTTGGCCATCTTTGGGATCCAAGACTGGCTCTGCGCATACCCTGCTCAGGCTTTCTAGAAATGACTTTCCAGTGCAGGTCACTCAAACTGTGGGATAACTGGAAACTTCAGTGTTTATTAGTTTTCATTTTCTGTGCCAAGTGTATTTTCAACGTTGACTCAGAGTGATTTTTTTTAAAGAAATAATTGCTTCCAGATGTCAATGCATATTTTGCTCTGAAGGAATACTGCAATCTTTGTTAAGGTTACAGAGCTAGAAAGACTGCTTTCCCCTGAGTGGCTCTCTTGAAAGGATTTGGGAACACTATGTGTCCCATGTGGATCCTACAAATTCAGGTACGAGTTAGACTCAAGGTCTCTGAAAAACATGCTTGGTTGGTATGACACACTTCGTAAATCTGAAATGTTGAGTGCGCATCCATGACACAACTTTGGGTTTGCTCTGTAGTGACAATTTTGTGTTGGGGTGTTGCAGCAAGGCCCAGTCAAAACTAGACATTCCTAGAAGACCTAGGTCTCCAATTTTACAGGAACATCCTTAGACTAGATGCAAACACACTTTTGATGATGCCAAGTCAATTTTGACTCCAGTGGCCAAAGGCTTAAAAAAATAGAAGTTCTTGAAAAAGAGACATGGGGAAAAAAAAAAAGTCTGCCACTAAGGACATGCTCAGTCTTTATACAATGGCTTGAGTTGGATGAGACCTTGAATATCATCTAGTTTCAATCCCCCTGACATGGGCAGGGACACCTCCCACTAGGCCAGGTTTCTCACAGCCTCATCCAGCCTGGTCTTAAAACACTTCCAGGGACAGGGCCTTCACCACCTCCCTGGACAACCCATTCCAGTGTCTCACCACCCTCCCAGTAAGAATTTATTCCTAATGTCTAATCTAAACCTAACATGCTCTAGTTAAAAACTGTTGCCCCTTGTCCTATCACCACATGCCCTTATATATGTCTTGACTGGTTTTGATTGCTTTTCTTTAGTCAGCTAATTTCTGGGATTTTTCTCTTGCTCTTAAAATATATGTACACATCAGGGTAAAGAATTTTTATAAAACAGTTCAAAGATAAGGTCAGAGCAAAGAAGAAATACAGTTTTATTCCTTCTGGAAATTAACTTATCCATCCTTAAGAGCATGCTCTAAATTACTTCTGAGCAGCTTCAAAGTTGAATTTGTTTGGATGTTGTGCTTAAAAGAACTGTGCCCTGCCTATTGCCTAGCGAGGGCTCCTGAATCTGTTAACCAAAATTTCCATTTCCAGAAGGCATTATTTCCACAAACATAACTGCTTCTTGAAAAATATGTTCTACACAACTGGCACAACATAAGCGTGAGGAAAAATTCTTGTTGGGCTTGTTAGATGGAAAAAAGGATAGGAAGAGATCACCTGCTCCAGGAAGCATTGAGAAAGCATATTTTAGACAGAGGCAAAGCAATTAAAACACTGAAACTGAGACAAAAATAACTGATAAAGACAGAACAGTTGCAATTTGTTGTCTGTGAAGTCCTGCATGTTTGCTTATTTGCAAGGAAACTTTGTATGGCACTCAAACAGGGTTGCTACAAGCTACTGGAAAATGTTGAGTGGCTGAAAGTGAAATGAGGCAGTTTTAGGGAAAAGATCAGTTTGTAAGTTGATAAGAGAGCTTTAGTAAGATTTAAATGCAATATTTCAACCTTTCTGCAATGGAATGTTCTATTTTCTATTTCAAAAACATTTTTTAATTCTATAAAATACAGTTAAATCCACTATGCATTATTTGCTTAACATGATTTATGAAGACTTGGGTTTTTTTACCATGCTGTATTGAGAAAAAAAAATTGAAATTGCAAACCTCCCTACAAAATGAAAAATTAAATTATACCATTGCTCTACAACTAAGAGTGGGCAGTGTTGAAAACTACTGTCCTAATAGCACAGGACTAGACTGACGGCACTAAAAAAAGGGCTTGAAAAAGATACAGCTAGAAATAAACTGCCCTCAGCAACAGAGCACTCCATAATAGGTAGGAAAAATATGTTCATTTTCCTACCAAAATAGATTATACAGAACACCATCATTTTGTGTACAACACCTACTTCAAAATGGCCCAAGAAGCTGTAATACCTAAAATAAGAAAGCAGCCAAATTTGTGTCTATATTCAGCAAAACTTCCATTTTTATTCTAATACCATAGCATGTGAACATTCAGTAAGTATATACTTAAATATATTGAAGAATGCAAGGAAATACAGGTTTAACTTAAAGGTTTAACTGGGTAAGTCCCAAAGACATTCAGGAGAGTTTAAGTCTGTGTCTAAGAGAGTTCCTGAATAAGGTCAATCAATTTTAGCCAAAGGTATGCAAAGCAGAAGCTCTGCAAAACATATAATACCGATGGGAACAGGCTGTAGTCACCAAATCTGCGCCCCTAAATGCACTTTGTGTTTGGCCTTCTGAGCAGTAAACTAAAATTATCCAAGAGTTGATATGTTTTGAGAGTTGATATGTTAAGCATTCAACCAGTTGATTGTATCAAATAATTATTGCAGATGGTGGTAGGGCCACATGTTACCATAAGCTGCCTGGTATATCCCATCACATTCTCCTATTTTCAGACACTTTGAACTTTGTCCAGATATAGTCAAAATTTTTGATACCGTGTCTGACACGCTTAGATATTTCTTTGTAATCAGTGAAGACCTCTCAGTCATCACCAAGATGAGATTCTGAAATGCATTGTTCATCCTCGGTTGAAGTCGTCCACAGTTTTACCCATTTTGTTGAAAATCCTATTGCTTCCAAAATATTGAAGCCTGGGGCTGGGAGTTGGCACAGACTACCACAGTGAGGAATGCCCTTTTCGGCATCCCCACAAACGTTATCACAAACTTGATCAGGCCATGAGCCTGGTAAAAAGTGATCACAGTTCAGATAGGTCCAAAAGACTCTTGTATCAAAGTGAAGGACTAAATTTTCTGACATCCAGCTGCATTGGCACATTGCACACCTTGTTGCACAGCGTAGGCACAGGATTTGTTGTAAGGGATTGATTTTGCACAGGTCATAACTTAATCAGATTCTTTTTATTCCGATATTCTCTAGTGCTTGGCTGCTTAACTTCATGGTTTTCAAGTTCTTTATACTAGGACATGGTATGACATCAAGCAACCCACAAAGCCTTCACACAAATAACCCAAATAAAAATAATCACCATGCCACCAAAATCCTCCTCTAAATATTTACATTTTAACTAAAAGAAATATAAAACAAGTGTAATAAATGGTCCATGAAGAGAAAAAAGTTTTCTACTCCTTAACAGCCAAAGGAGCTACCCATTGGGACAGCCCATGTTGACCATGGCTCGGCTCACACTTGTGTAACAGGCACTCACTCAATAGTAGAGATGCTTCCATAGGTCCTGTCAGCACAAGCACTGCCAGTAGAGACCGTGCTGTGGCTCAGTACTGGAGATACACCTTGCTTTTGCACATCTTAAATAACACTCCTTACTATTTATTTATAGGTGCACTAACAGGTGTTATTGCTGCAGCTGGAAGAGATGCTACGTAAAGATCCAATTCAAGTTAACAGCTGGGCTCATTTTAAAAGTAAGTCTTCACTTTAAAACAGGACTAAGCCTTGACAGTGTGCACATCTTGCAACGTGACTAATTTCAAGCAGCAGAGATCCTATGAGATCTGATATTTCACAAGATTTCCCATCCGCACGCCTTCCAGCTTGAGAAGCAATTCAGAATCACAGTTACGGGCACGCACCCAGCTTCAAACATACAACGTGGACTAATCTCTATTTTAATACTCCCGTCTCTTCTGCTGGGTATTACAAAACACAAATTTTTGGCTTTGAAGCTTGTGACTTCACTTAAGTTTAGAGCTGATACCTTTTGGTTCAGTTGAGAATGAAGCACGTAATGACGTTACCTGGCAATTAGCTGTCCCTGCTCTTCTGTGTGAAAAAGGAGGCGGCACTGCCCTGCCCAGTCCATATGGATCAGCAGTGGAGAGCAGAAATTGCTGTCCCTCAGGGGTGATGTCCCTCTGAGAGCTCACTTTCTTCAGTTCTGACCTCCAGAGTCCTTTTCTCACTGCAGTGGAACATCTCAGAAATGCTTTAAGCCTGCATTTGCTAAGGTGGAAACAGGTTCAAGCACTGCAAGACCACCAGGTCAAACAATTGACAGCGTCAACATTCAGACACCTGTTAAGATGAGAAAAATTGAGTTCTGTATGTTGGCACTCCATATTCCATATTCAGCTCAAGGCTGATGAAACGTCTTTAAGTACCCTTTGATACAACATAATAACAGCTTGTTTAGATTGAGTAAATTTGTGATGGGGATTAGGTCTTTTTTATATGATGCAGGACACAAGGGACTTAATAAAAAAATAATTAAAAAAAAAAATCTGTTGATGCCTCTAAGCTTTTCTGCAACACAGTAGATTAAGTTGCGGAGGAGCATAACAGTCCCAAGGATGTGTCAGTGATTCAGTGCACTGTGTTCTGAGCAAACATGCCCAAGGGATGAGGCATAATAGTGGTCTGACAACACCCCCACCCCCGCAACACTCTGCCACAAGGCTCACTTCCCTGAGGATATAGCAAATGACATTTCCTGTGTGTCTCTTCACATTCCCCTCTGGGCAGGGACCACTTCTAGCATACTTCATATGACAGGTTTCTGAGACCAAGAAGGAGCCCTAGTTTGGCTTCCCTGACTGACTTGGCAGCCCCCTGGAAACTTATGGCAGGGATAGAAGCTTGCTTTTCCTGACACCATCCAGCTGCCAAAACCAGTATTCATTCCAAACTGCTCCTGCAGCCCTGCCTGACCCCAAGGCCAACAGGCAGAGGCCCTGCAGGCAGCAGCCTGCTTCTGCTTCATCCCCTGCAATACCTGCTGCAGTGAAAGGTGGTGGGAACAACTAGTGCAGAGGTGAGAAGCAAATCTGTGACCCTGTAGAAGGCTGTGCCATCAGGAACATGAATAGAATAGAATATTTCCATTGGAATGTACTTACAAAGATGATCTAGTTCAACTGCATGACCAAACAAACTACCTGAAGTACAAAATATTAAGCAGCAACCTCATTTCTGGTATTTCCTCACTTTTAAGTCTCAGAACTTGCAACCAAACCTACTCAAAGCCTAAATTTGCATATGTAATGTATTAGATTATTTGCAGTCTTTCTTGCTGCTGGAGGGTGAACATGATGGCCTTATATCCTGATGCTTATAAATAATTAAGCACAAAGCAAAATTCTTCACTAAAAACTACTGCAGCCTTTTCCATAACTGATTTCTAACCCTTTCCAGAAGAGCTGCACAAGTTAAATTTAAAAAACAAAAAAAAAAAAGGGGGGGGGGGGGAGAAAAAATAAAAGAAGAATAAATCATTACGCTGATCTGTATTTTGTGCCTTTCCAGCTGCCTGCAGGGCCATGGAATGCATGGTCCCAGCAGAGAGGGCAGATCCTCAGCACCAGCCTGCCTGGAGAGCCCAGGTCTGCTCAATGTCAGTGCCTGCTATAGCTACAGTGGTTTGGGAAAGGACCATTTCCCAGCTCAGCCAAAAAGATTCAGGGGACTCACCATTCTGGCCACTGAGAAGAGGCAGGTAGTGCAACAGGGAGGCTTCTGCATGCCAAGTTTGGGGTGGGCAAGGAAAGCACAGCATGACTGAGCAGGAGATACTGATTGCCTCAGCCATCTCTGCCCCTCTCAGTAGCTAGGGCTCTGCATCTTCCCCTCCCCTGTAGATGATGGCAAGAGGAAACAATGGGCACCTGAGGGAAACAGTTGTCTGTGCTCAAATAAGCAAGCTGGTGGGCAGCAGTTTCAATAAGCTGACTTAACAAAAAAACAAAACAAACAAAACCTAACAACCAACCATACACACAAAAAACCAAACAAAAAACCAAACCAAAACAAAACCAAACAAAACAAACAAAAAAAACCCCAAAACATCCCAAAAAACACAAACTACAAAAAACAGCTAGAAAGGGCCAGTAGAGAGACCCCAGTATCAAAATTACTTGTTCCCCTTCTAATTGTGCAGCCACTCACACACTTTTTCCTCTTCTTGCTTTGTCATTTGTCCTGTAGAGTAATCCATCACCTCTATCTGCTTCAAACCAAACATGCTGAGTAAATATGAACATTATTAGAAAACTTCTCACCACCCCCCCCCCCCCGAGCAAATTAGACAGCTGGAGGTTACATTTCTTTTGAACATTGACAAGCCATTACTAGGCATAATGTAAAGCAGTTGGCTGCACACACAGCCATGCAATGTTTGCTGGGCTGATACAGCAAAATCAAGGAACTTGTGCCTTGCACTCAGCTGTAAATGCCGGAGAGGCTTCCGAATGCCACTGATTCTACAGCAACTGTCACACCAAAAGAGCCGATCTTCCCAGACAGTGGAAGTGCACAATTAGGTCACATTAAACATTGAGAAAATACCACAGCAGTTCCATATGCCAACTAAAAGTGAGTGACACTGGAAAACAGGTTCCTAGCTGGCAAAAGCCATCCCAGCCTCGGTACATATTTTCTGCTGAGAGGTTACAGATGAGGTCTGCAGGCACAGAACTATGAGCAATCGCCCAAGAGGAGGGAGTCCTAATGGTTTCCCGTGAGGTGGTGGAAGAAGCCAGCCAAGCATCACACACAGGTGGGTTTATCCTCCCTGGGAAGCTGCCACTACCTCTGCGTTCACAGAAGCAGAAGGGCTGGGTACCCTCTCCTTCACTGCTCGCTTTGATGCATCACCCAGGTTCTTCAGGAGGCTTTCATTTAGAGTCAGAATGAACAAACTGAAGCAGTGATGCTCACAGCTGAGGCTCCAGACTTGAGTAGGGTGAGTTTTTTTTTCTGTGTACAGCACTGAGCATAGGGACTAGAGCTCTTAGCTCTTCCACAGCAGGGAAAGCATTTGCCAAGCCTTTATCATTGCACCCACACACTACAAAGCCTGTCCTTGGCCAGAGGTAGACTAGTGAGAAAAGCACAGCCCACTCTGCTTACAGAAAGCCTTTTGCATCCTGTCAGCATCACCTAATTTCACTCAATTGATTTCAGTCTTTCAAAGCTGAAATGAAAGATAGTCCTTTTGGCTACCAGCTCTGTCACAGGTAACAGACACTCTGTGGCACAACATTCAGTGCTTGCCATGAAGTACTTGCACTGAAAGACTTCTCTGCCATTGCCACACTGGTGGTAATTATTTAAAACATCATGAAAAGGGCTCTGTGCAGGGCATCAAAAAGTGGGCAATGCTGTGTGGGGAAAGAACACACAAAACACTACAAAACTCAACACTGGAAAGTGTTGGTCTGTGTGTTTTACTCCGCTGTATCTTGATGTTAGTTGTAGAATCTGTTGATTACAAAAACATGTTTCATTTTGCCTGTGATCAAACACATGCTCATTATGCAGCAGCAAGCAGCACACCTCAGGGAAATGTCACACAGTTTCTGGGATGGTGCGTGGGCAGCGCAGCCCTCTCAGCACATGAATTGACACCACGATTCTTTTAAAAGTTTCCATTTTTCCATCTCTTTGCCATGCTTTTTCAGTAGAAACACTGTCACAATCAGCATTCCTGTTGCAACATCTCCTCTGTGTGCATCCTCACAGAGCACCCCCATAGAATCATAGAATTGTCAGGGTTGGAAGGGACCTTAAAGATCATCTAGTTCCAGACACCTCCCACTAGAGCAGGTTGCTCAGAGCCCCATCCAGCCTGCTCTTAAAAACTTCCAAGGATGGGGCTTCCACCACTTCCCTGGGCAACCTGTTCCAGTGTCTCACCACCCTCATGGGGAAGAAATTCTTCCTAATGTCTAACCTGAATCGACCTATCTCTAGCTTTAATCCATTCCCTCTAGTCCTATCACTGCTCGACAACATAAGAAGTCCCTCCCCAGCTTTCTTGTAGGCCCCCTTCAGATACTGGAAGGCCACAATGGTTGCCTCCCAAACATAAAAGCAGGACTAATTATTAACACTTTTTTGGTCAGCAGATGAAAAGTTTCCTTTAGCCCAGGCCAAAAGCAGCATCTCGTCTTAAAAGCTGCCACCAGAAAGGTGCAGCCCAGAGGCGTGTACAGGAAGCACCTTCCTAAGGCTTTGCTCCTGCTGCAGTATCCCTGACCAGGGTCTGCAAGCAAAGCCATGCACCAGTACACATGAGGAACCAAGCCGACCACTTAAAGGAAACAACCACCTTACAGGATATCTTAGATTAGGAAACTTAATTTAGGCTCCAGCACAGAGCAACTTAACAGTTGCTCAAAGCTACAGCGCGTTCATAAATCACACGCGATGTGGGCTGTCGTGGCACAGGACGCCTTTGATCCTGGAATCAAAGAATTGTCAGGGTTGGAAGGGACCTTAAAGCTCATGTAGTTCCAACCCCCCTGCCATGGGCAGGGACACCTCCCACTAGAGCAGGTTGCTCACAGCCCCATCCAGCCTGCTCTTAAAAACTCCCAGTGATCTGCAAGGAGGATTCTGGCAGGTGAACTCCCACGAGAAAACTTTCTCGAGAAAACTACTGCCTGCCGCGACAGGGGTGCCGAGCCGAGCCAAGCCACCCGTCGCGGGCAGTGCCGGAGCGTTCCCGAGCAGGGAGAGCGCCCGGGCGGGAGCGGGGATCGAGGCGGGGGCTGCGCGGGCAGAGCTGCTGCGGCTCCCTCTGGCGGCCGGCCTGCCCTTCGCCGCCAAGGCGCAGAGCTCTGACAGGGCTGGCGGCTCTGTGCCCTCAAAACCCAAAGCGAGAGGCCTGGCCCCGGGGTTTCCCCTCAGGAGCGGCTGCGGGAGAGCCCGCCGCTGGTTTGGTCTACCCGGGAAAGAGCCTCGCCTGACACCCCCCCCCCCCCCCCCCCCTTACAACAAAGTAATAACTGGCGGCTGGGCTTGGACGCAGCATGCTGGAAAGCAGAAAAATCAAAGGGAAAACTCTTCCTCGAGTCGTAGACCAGCCTGTTGAGAGCAGGACCTTATCAAAACCCATGTTCTGGAAAATAACCCGGGACAATTCTAATCCTGACCTTGGGGCAGACCTGGGGCAGAGGAACCCGAGTATCTGATACCTGGTAAAAGCAGACAAAAAAAGCAAGTTAAGCAGTTCACTTCTCTTTAACATAATTTTTCCCTTCTAACTCACGGTGCCATCTCCACAGCCTCAGCCTGCTCTGGGGGTTGTGCAGGGATTTAATCTGTGTGCCCCGTGTTTCTGATCGGATCTCACCTACTGTAAGCACGGTGATACGTTAGCACAGCGAGTTCAGCCTGGAATGCCTCCAGCCCACAGACACCCAAGAAAATCTAAGATTTCTTCGCTGTTCGTGCAGTTTTCTTCAGACTGTTTGACAAAAGTTATTGGTGGCTATTTTTTAAATGAAAGGAGTAGTGAGAAAATAACTTTGCGGCATATTGGGCTAGCAGATTGTTCAGACATTGTACAGTGACAATAAAGCCTTTAGGATCCTTTGATTGACATATATAATGAATGTAGCTGTCAAACTTTTGTGCAGCAATTTTATTTTGCATTGACAAGCTATTTCACTGGCCAGTGATTTGCATAAGAGGAATTATTCACATTATTGTGGTGCTGCTATTTACAGAGCCCGGAGGACAGTGACATTGCTACAATATGAATATTAATATAAAATTTTCTTTCAAAGTACATAATACTGTATGCAATGTATACTACGTGCACATCTTGATACAGGGAAAGAAGCATTGTTCTGCAGAGAGAAGGGGGCCTGGAGCTGCTGGGGGTTGTTGTTCATTCATTGATTCATTATGTGGCCTTTGAAAAGGCACTTAGTCATTCTGCAGTTTAATGTTTCCCTCTGTAGAGGGGAGAACAAAGCCCCAACACAAACTGCACTCACTGTTATCAGTCAGAGTGGCAGAGGTCACAGCGACAGCGCAAGGTCAAGGGGCTCTTCTGAGCAGCCCTTGTGTGCATGAAGCCCAGAGGCACGCTCAGGACAGCTGTGCTCCTCTGAAGCAGCTTCTTTCTGCCACCGAAGCAACGGCAGGGTCAGTTTGGGCTACCTAGAAAAGCAGTCGGTCCTCACCCATTACCTTACTTCAGTTATGAGTAATAACTTGCCACAAAATCACGAGCCTTGGAGAAAACAGAAGGAAAACAACTGAGCAGGCAAAGCAGAATATAAAGGAGAGGGAAAAAAAAAATATAAAAACTAGAATGACTCTCACCCTGTATTTGCTGTGCAGTCAAGCCCACAAACAGGTTGTGTATCTGAAGGTAGGAAATACAAAGACATGTCCTGTTCCCTGGGGAAAGGTAAGCAACTTCTGAAATTGTCTTTAGAGGCTATTATTAGCCCTGCACTAACATTGATGTTCCCTGTATTCAAAGCCACAGTGTGTGAAGACTGTATCCATAAAAAGAGCTAGTCACAGCTCTGTAGCTAATAAAAGTGCTGGGCCCATGCTCTGGTACCAGTATCATTTGAGAAAACTGACAAGTAGCAAGTGAAATTACAGAAAGGACTTGTACAGCACAGACTTGGAAAAGGCACAATAATCCAGCTTGGAGTGCTGAGGTCAGTAGGAACACCATTTTTAAAGCATTTTGTTTGTTCAGTCATACATTTATTCATTTTCATTTTAAAATACCAAGAAATTCTAGAGATGGAAACTCCAACTCTACCACAAAATAATAGTATTATCTGTGACAAAACCAACAGGGTAAGGAGTTCCAGGGCATTTCGCAGTCCATTTACGCACCTAAGATTGTATATACTCATGAAGGAGAAGAGGGACTTTATGCCACTGTGCCTCAGGTCCTAAAAATACAAAAAGCAGACAGGAAATAAAGGAGAGGAAAGAAGAGGGAAGGAGCCTTCTTCTCATTCACATCACAGCCCTTTAAGGCTTTAACCCAAAAGACAAACTATGTGATGAAACATCAGAGGGGTTCTGGAGAAGGCCTTTCAAGGTAGAAAATGAGTACCAAGGTGGCAATACAAACATCTTCGGGCCAACCTCCAACACATACCTATAGATTCCAAGTATAGATCCAGCATTAAGATGAGTAATAAAGGTGGGGGGGAGGGAGCCTGGGTGATTTAAAGGGCAGATGTAAGCAGCTCAAGGTAACTGGAAGCAGCACTGATGCTTCTGGGTTGCCACCTTCACTATTTAAGATGAAGATACCAACCACAAGGTGCATTAGGCACACATCCACAGGGATGCCCCTCACTGGCTTCAAGCTGGCATTCTCTTAAAAGCATCACTTGTCAGTTGGAGTTAGTTTGCCAACTGGCAGTGCCACCTCCCCTCCTTACTGCCACGATGCTCAGCCTTCCAAAGTGTCAACAACAGAAAATGGCACATTACTCTACTTTGCCAAATTTTAGCACTGAGAATTTGCTTTCAAACTGTTCGGCATCTGCTTTAGCCAAAACGGTTCAGCCATTTCCAGGAATATTATTAGGGGAAAAATATACTACTTGGCACAAGTTAAATAAATCTAGACGACCTTTTATATAAGGATTTCTAGCTTCAGAAGGCAAATTTTTAAATTTGGCAGAGAGGCAGCCTTTGTGGTAGAAATGTGTCTATCCCTATTAAAATCTACCCAATTTTGGCTAGACAAGGGAAGACTGTAGTTAAGGGCTCAGTGAAGCCTTTTGAGAATTGCAGTTACCTGATATTTCTGCTGTGGGCAAGAGGTTCCTTAACTCCTGCAGAAACATGGCTCGCTTAGAGATCTGAAGGATAGAGGGTGGACACAGACCTACTGCAGCAAGAGGTGCACTGAAAACCAAGGAGCTCAGGAGCAAGAAGAGATACGGCCTAGAGCCCCTAGCAAGAGAGGAATGGAAGAAAAGAGGACAAAAGAAACATTTGTTTCAAAATGGCTCTGCCTTTGGAAGCTAAAAGGGACAGAGGAAAGGGGAGGGAAGATGGAAAGGGACAGATTGACTGGGGATGAAAACCTGGACTCTCAGAGGTGGAAGAGGAGGTGAGGCAGGTGAGAAAGTGATTTGCTTTCTGCCAGCCAGCAGAAGCTTGTGCTCACCCATAACCTTGGATGGTTATACCTGCACAGCCCATCCATGGCTGGATGATGAGGGTAGGGAGCTGAGGGTGGGCTGGACAGACCATCATTCCCCTCTGACATCTCCATATCTTTCTGAATTTGATTGAATTTCAATGTGAACAAGCTGAATATTCTGTGATAATTTTTTTAGCTGGTAAGAGCTTAGGAGACACTGACTCTTGCCCCTCATGAAATGACTATGCTTGCCCACCCTCGGGTTGCCAACAAGAGCAGCAGCAGTTTCCACTGGCGGCTGGAGGACATCCAGCGTCTCTTTCACGCTGGCCAGGCACTGCTGCTCCTTGGCTGGCTGGTCCCTGTGACAGCCCGAACGTGAGTCTGACACACCACAGCCCTGTCTGCCACACGGCCTGTGTTCAACCTCAGCACCACGAGTGGTGAGCAGGCAAGGGGAACGCTGCAGAAAAACTGTGAGCAAATAAATCATGGCAATTACAATACGTAGAGGCACAGCTGGAAGATTTAATATCATACGATCTCATCGCCGACATCTAATAATGAATGCTTGAATGTGCTATCTCAAAACTCTTTAAATGAGGTTTGTGGGCAGTATAGCTAGTTTGGGGAAGAAATTTACAAGTCCTCATCGTGCAAACAGTTTCACAAGCACAAACCTTTGCTTTTGGGTGCCATCTCACTCATTTTGCTGCAAAATCAAGGCCATTCATTTTTAAAGTACAGACAAGAACATCTGTTCAAACTGATGCGTTGTGACTGTATTCATTAGTTATCCAGACAACTCTTCTCATATCAGGGAAATACAGTTTGAGGACTGGCAAGATAAATACTCTTTCATTCAAAAGAGAGGAATTACTATCTGCATTCTATCTGTGGCATGAATGGGATTGATGGTCTATGAGAAAGTGGTCTGCAGGGCTTTCATTCATCTTTTACAACTAGGGGTTAAGAGGATTTACAGTTTTCCAGTGAAAGCACTCACCTGCTTGATAGTGTTGCGACATTTCAGTAATTCTTCAGTCTTGGCTCATAGAGAAAGGACAAAGCCAATCAACCTCCATCTGAATAAGCGTGTTAAGAAGAGTTTATCTAGACCGGAGTTTATCCTCACTGCCCCCAGGGATTTACCGCCCAGGACACCAAGGCAATGGTTTCAAGACAAGCGGAAAGATCCATGGAGGAAACGCAGACAGGAAGGAAACCGAACATCAGACAAAACCACCCCACCTTTCACAGAGGATTCCTTTTCCGTGATCTTCAGCAGCCTATGCAGTCCTTTCCTGTAGGACCTCAGGAGTAATTTTCCATGTACAGAGAGCTGTTATGTCAGCATCACCTTAGAGAATGGTTTCAGTTCATTATCCGGTGCTAGGAAAAGGATTATCCTTCCTTTTACCAAAAAACTTGAGCGTCTACAAAGGAGTAATTGAAGGAAAAGTTAACATACCTCTTAACTCCTTTCTTCAGGACACATCGACCATTCCCTTTACGTGCCCTCAAAGCAGGAGCAACACCCGAACTTCAATATACGTGTATATATACTTCAGTATATAAAGGTACTGGAAGCACAAGGTCTAGTTAAAGCACTACAGTGAGCAGAGGGACTCAGCGGTGCTTTCATTCCTGTCAAGAGGGGATCTAGTCCTCCTGCAGAAGGCCAAGGCTCCATGCAGTCTGCAAAAGGCACTCAAGAACATTTTTGCTTTGCCAGACTCAAGTGCTTGGTTAATGATTCACCCTAAACAATGAAGCAGAAAATTAAGGCAAGGAATAAGAGAGCTTGTTCTCCTTCCATGTATTGGGTGGATTAAGGAGAAAGAGCTTGATGCAGAGCCTGTTCAAGAGAGAAACTTCACACCCTAAAGGGCTGCAGCGAACTCCCTAGGAGCATGAATTTGGTCTATTTATGTGTCACAACCATGGGTATGGCCAGACCTAAGGAGTCAACCCAGCAACACGTGGACCTTGTGTTACATTTTCATTAGCAGAACACAGGTCCTTTACACACTCACTGCCTCCCAAATGGAGAAACTGAGGCATAGAAAGCACACTTAGGTGACTTCCTGATGGGCAACTGAAAAGCCACAGGCACAGCTCTGATCCCTCCCACTCTACCCTTGGAGTGTTGGCAAAAATCCTTCTTTCTCTCTCATGCCTCTGAAAACTGCATGGGGATTTCAAGAAAATTATGTGATTGTTGTTTACGTGTTTTTGCCCATGAAACAACTTTGATATGCCTTGTGAAAAACATGCTTTCACAGAAATCTAAGGAGGAAAACCACATAACCAAGAACAGTAAAATATCTGTTTGGATCACACAACTTTAACAAGACTATTTTAATGGGAAGAGGATTTAGTAAATATTCTTAAATGTTGGCAGCAGATTCTGCTGGACAAAATTTTGTGGTATCATTCATCATATAGATTGCTAATCTGCAAAAAAAAAAAACAATTTCAGACCCTGCAAAGACCACTCTAAGAGTATAGAAGTCTTACGATTCCCATGTGGACTTTGGGAGACAATGGAATGAGGTGTGGCCACTCTGAGTGTAAGGTCTCCCCCTGTACTTAATTCTTCCAGGTGTAGCACATGTGCCATATTTCCAATTTAAGGCAAGGGAGATGTGACATTTCTTGGATAAATTCCAGTATTTGCAAATTCAAATAGAATCACAGAATGGTAGGGGTTGGAAGCGACCTCTGGAGATCATCGAGTCCAAGCCTCTGGCAGTGCAGGATCACCCAGGACATGCCACACAGGAACAGATCCAGGCAGGTCTTGAAAGTCTCCAGAGAAGGGTATTAGCACAGACAATAGTAGCATTAGAGAGTCCATTTTTAGACCCATCTGCTTAACATATCTTCAGCTCTTTCCTCACCTCCTACATGCCTCAGAACTTTAGAAAACCAGACTGAAGTAACTGACTTCTGCCTTTGGACAGCTGCTTTGCATGGACCTCATGCTTTGCAGTTGAGCATCTCCAGAGCACTAGCAGTTTCCTCCAGCATTGCTGACATAGATGGGCAGCAGGGTGGACTGTTCTGTTGGCACCATAGTGACAGATCCCCTGGGTCCCACCATGCTTCACTTAAGAGGAAATATCATAAATATTTTGACTTGAAGGTGATCTTCATCCCACCTGATGAGGCCAACAACAGACTGAGGGTCAGGCTCAGCTCAAGCTTAAGCCTGTGCCAGCAATCAGGCAAATGGGATTTTGCTGTAGAAGAGTCTGATTTTGAGGTCTTCCTTAGCTATTAGCAGGAGAGTGAGGCTTCGATGCACAGGGTGAGGCATCACAGCACAAGCAGTCTCAAACATACCTATTTATGGTGGCGAGTTAAAGGTGCTATGACTCAGGTGCCTGAACAGGGATCTCTAATAATACCTTCCAACTACATGCAATATGTAAATACGCTATGTGGGCAGGAAATGTATGAAATAAGATGACATGTATTATAATTATTTTAAAGGAACTTTTAAAATATTTAAGTATTTAAACTTTATTTACAGCATGGCAACAGCTGCTTCAAAGAGGGCTAGAAGTAAAAGATAAACTCCTTTTCCCCAGCTTTCTTACTGGCCACTTGGCAACACAGTGAGCTGCACCTTTCTATCTTTTTCTTTTTCCCTAATTTTTTTTTTTTTTAAGAAATCGATTTGAGTTTTGCTGATAGAAAGGAAAATATAAGCACAGTGTGATTTTTTTGCAATGTAAATACGAAGGTATTTAAACTGTGACTTTGTCTGGCAAAGTGGACAAAGTCCTAGATTTCTTGGTTGGTGCTTATAAGCAAATTAACCTTCTAGGCAAAACGCTGGAGTGACAGCAGCAAGGAGCAGAACAAAGAGTTAAAAATCTGTTCATAGCTCTGAACAAGAGGGTTGAGTAGCAAAGGTGGGAAGGCTTCCCAGACCTATGCGTTCCCTCAGGAAAGGGTCCAGGGTGACACTGGTGACTCATGCAATGGCCTTCATGCGACATGAGCATTTGTCCACTGTGCTCTGGGGTGAGGTCACCCCAGGTGCCTATCCCCGGCCTCCCTCCCCTCTGACCCAGCTGGGGAGCATGCAATGTAGGACATGCCTATGCAAACTCCAGGAGAACCATCTAAAATGGCCACAACATAGCTTCTGGTCGAGAAGGGGACTTCCCAATAACAGAGTAGAGGACAATCAGGAGTATTTTAGAACCATCTCTTTTAAGAGGAGTTTGAACCGAAGGGATGTTTTTGGACGGTGACTCACAGTGCCCAGTGCACAGCTGGAGCAGGACTGCACATACAATTACAGTTATTGAAGTCAGCCAGCTATAAACAACCGCTGCTTCAAAGTGGGATCTGAGAAACCACAATTATTTCCCGTTCAAACTGCAGAAGAAAAATGTGGTATTTTTTGGTACCAGCATGCAGCACTGTTGGCAATGGTTATACATGTTTAACTGAAAGGGAAATGATGTTTTCTGACAAATTTAATTTCTGATATTAAAAGCCTGGTTAGTGCAACAAGATCCATCAGTGATGAAATATATGCATATCAGATACAAGTTTCAGTCCCTCACCATCAGGACAGGCTTTGGACCAGGTGACATAGTCATACAAAATATCATTTAGCAAACCCTGGTATCATCCATTCTAACTTAGAGAGAACAAAGCTTTAGAAAGTCATTATTCTATCAGTGAGAACAAAATAAATCCATAAAAGTTGGAGACAGCAAAGAATTTGAGAAAAATAACTGTGGAAGTATGAAATGAAGATGAGACAACCTTTGACAGCAGCTGTGGTTTTAGAACCCCAAGACACAAAGACAACAAAGGGAAGCAAACAGTCTTGTGTTCAGCTCATTTCTAGACATGCGTTTGGAAAACTCCTTGGAAGGTGCTGGCATGAAGTCTTCACTCAAAGGCTTTCCAGCAAGTACACTGCAGAAAAGAAAGCTGTCCTGTCCGCTACCTCAGGAATTTGATGGAACCGTATGTCCAGAAATGTCAAGAGAGCGGATTAAGAGCAAGGAGCAATCGCATTCCAGCATCCTTGGGCCAGCTAAGCTGTGGTGCTTCTTGTCCAGTTGATAATTGCACCAGCACTTTAGGTTTTAGGACTTTTAAATAGCCAAACTGAAGTGAGGCAGGAAGGATTAGTCTGAAAGAGCAGTTGTATGTGCATTATGATCTCCAGCTTCTTCCAAAAGCAAAAAGATCTCTTTTGGATGGCTTACTACTGCTCCTATTTGCTTAAAAACCTGGCTAGGTACAAGAGATACTGAGCTGGGCCTCTTTCCTCTCTTCGAATTTGCCCAGAATGTGATTTTGCCTTGCTGGAATCATACACCTGACAGGCAAAACCAACATGAAACTTCAAGAAAGGCTGTTCCAAGGTGCCCACAGGGTGGGTTTTCCCAGAGTCTCTAAAGAACATAGTGGTAATAGACTGACTTTTCTGGAGCAATACACTCTACACCCATTCAACAGTCCCCAGCTAAGGTTTCTCAAAGAAGCTCAGGTGCATGGGGATTTGAATTCTCTCTGAATTTGGAAAAAAGCTGTTGTCAGCATTCAGCTCATGTAGCCATCCTAACAGGGACAACAATAATCCAACATCAGTGCTACATCTCTTCTAAGCTCCACAATTAGCAGGATATTTTCTCTATCTCAAATCATCTAGCACATCTCTTCTTAAGAGTATCTTCTGGCTTGAGCAGCCTGATTCTGCTTCTTAAGGTATCAAGCCCAAAGATGAATATAATTTTTATATGATGAATTCAATATCTTCAGGCCTTCCTGCCTTCAGGAGAGACTTCAGAAATCTGCAATAAATAAATAAATGGTGATTGCTTTAAAAAAAATTTTGGTTTAAGCCTCAAACCTGAAACATACACTACTTGGGCTTTGCATACTCAGAAGTAATCAAGGTTAGATCAGGCTGGCTTCCTTCATTATTACAAACAACATTCAATGTAAAAATGACACGTTTAGACTACTAGCTCTGATAACAGAAAGATTGTTTAATTGATTTTTTTCTTTACCTTTTACAATTCATGACACTACAGTACCCTCACTAGTTTTAATATGTGTCTTCACCAATTAAACTTTTCAGGTGTTGCCATTAAAGGATATTACTGTTTCTTTTAATAAATGGGATTTGCAAATAGGAGACTCCATTGCAAAATGAGTAGTCCCATTATAAGTGGCAAATGTGGGTATGTCCTAGTTTGCAGTGTAGAGCTCTAATGTCACAGCTACTAATTTATAATTTTAAGAAATGTTTCTGAATATTTTCTCCTATGCATCTATTTAATGTTTTTAGGCAAAGTAAATTCTACATAAATCTTAACTAAATGGATGGGGGCGGGGGGAAGCCAACAACAAAAACAAGCAGCAAGCATCATCACCAGAACAGCAGGTCTAGTCTGTTTATATTTCAACAATCATGATATGAAAGAAAAGGCAGTGAATTACTTACACTGTCTCCATGCCAGCTTCAAAAGAAAATCCAAGTTAGTTTTAAAATACACCTACATTTTTAGCCACAATTACACACACGAAGCATAGAGACACATAAGACCTCATTCAAGCGAGAACACGTGTAGGTGAATTACCATGCTTTATGTTTGCACGACCCATTTTAATCATCTTGGTGAGGTTGAAGACCTTTCGGTTGTACCAGTGATGGCTGGGGTCATGATCCAAACTCTTTGGGCTGTATCCTGAGGGAGAAATTTATACAATGGAAAATTACCTACATCCCCCACAGCTGGTTTCACTTGTCAGAAGACAGCAAGCTGAACCTTTGGCCAACTCAATACCATAGCAGTACAAGTTGAGCGTGAGGTCTTTGCTGTAGCCACATATGACTGCTTTTGACAAGCAGGCCCCAGGATGGCTACGTGTGTCATCCTAAAAAAAGTTGGTTTGACTGTAAATACCCACAGAAGACCTGGGATCAACAGGGAACTCCAGTGCACAATCCCAGGCGATTTACTGAGGACAAAGAGTAAGCCAAATCAGCCCATAATGCAATAATCTGACAGAGGGTGAGTACTCAGGCAGTGTAACAGGCCACGAAGCAGCACTGGGTCCCAAGCCAGACGTGGTAAGCAAGAAATAACGAGGCGCAAGCTTTCCTCCAGCAAATGCACAAGAAGAAAGCACTTATTTGGTCCTAGTACTAGCAGGAAACAATGCACAGCTGTTTTCCCAAAGGACTTCGGTCTCACAGAGAGAGGCCAAGACTGCACATCCATGCTATGAGACATTTTGAGGAAGGAGGTGAGCAATCATAGAATTGTCAGGGTTGGAAGGGACCTTAAAGATCATCTAGTTCCAACCCCCCTGCCATGGGCAGGGACACCTCCCACTAGAGCAGGTTGCTCAGAGCCCCATCCAGCCTGCTCTTAAAAACTTCCAAGGATGGGGCTTCCACCACCTCTCTGGGCAACCTGTTCCAGTGTCTCACCACCTTCATGGTGAAGAAATTCTTCCTAATGTCTAACCTGAATTGACCTATCTCTAGTTTTAGAGATAAAATTACCTGTGGCCACCTTCCCCACATCACAGCTTCCATGCAAACATTGCTCAAAAGTGTTTTGAGCTGCACAACACGCACAGCTCAAAAGCTGCAATAATTGGGCAGACTGTCTGGTTGGGGAGATAGGGCTATGGGGTGCACCCCAAGAAGTTAACCCACGAACACTTCACAGCCCCACACAGATAGACAGTGCTGCATAACCCAGTCCATCAGTTTTGAGTCTAGTTACACGAGTTCCCAAACTAAAGCAAAACACCCCCCGCATCAAAGCTTTCCCTTAAGTCTCCAGTGTAAACGCATACTAATTTCTTATCTCAAACAACAGCAATTAATCACTATAGAATAAATCAATACAATACACATAAATAATTAAACCCTGCAGCTTCAAATTCTTTATTTCTACATCTAAAAGCTAACCCTATAGGAAATTACAGGCAGCATGTCGATCCAATCTTGTTGGCACTTCCAAAATCTCATACAACTCAGAAGGAATCTCAGTCCTGCCATTTTTCCCCATGTTCTGTTACCCATTGACCCATCATACACATTCTGAGCACGTCGTTTGATTTTTGCCCGATGTGTATACTGACTGACCAACAACTGCATCATAAGGAGGGAAGATATACATACATATATGCACAAGTACATTAGATTAAGTGAACTGTAGAATGAAGATGCATCTTTAGAAGGTCACTCTGTACATGAAAGCATTGCAAGAAAGTTTTAAACTCCTTTTACGTATTTACTGATTAGTTCAAAAAGCTTTAAGTAAAAAACATTTGCTTAAAAGTTTTCCAGCCTTTTTCTCATCCGTGCAAAGAAATTGTTTTGGCACAGAAGCATCCTCTCAAATATGACTGCAGTAAGCTTAATTTTTTTTTCAGAAAATTCATTAATAAAAATACAAATTCATCTGTTAAGGCACATATCTGCTACATCCCAGGGTATTCCTGTGATCACTTAGGCACCATCCGCTGGCACAGGCTTTGCTTACCTTGTGTCTGAAGCAGACGTAGTGTGTGTGTTTCGCCCCTCAGTTAGTCACTCTGATTAAATGTTTTGGTTTGGTTTTTTTCACAATAGGTCACAGAAGTATCATTTTTCCAGGAGAAACATTCACTTAGTAGACAGCCCTGCTACCCCCTGAACCTGAACAAACGACACAGTGAGGTATTTTGCAGTCCTTAGAGAGTGGTGAGCAGGGTACCATTTCATTGAAAACACACCACGCCTGGAAGACCCCGGATCAGCACGCTCTTTGGTAAAGATGCAACCACAGTTCCAAGTAGATGTTTTCTTCACTTAGTCCATTCATGTTGTCCAAGCTTTGGTGGGTGGCATTTTAATCACATTTAATATCTCCATCCTCTCATTTTCATTATAGATGGTGTCATCACCACTCTCTGGTAATGCAACATTTATCTTCGTAGCTGAGCCCTGGACTTCAGTTGTGGAACATCCTTGCAAACAGTTTCATGGTGTTCAAATAGAAAACCAAAATATTCCTCAACATTCAAAACAAAATGGGACCATTCAGATATGAACATATGCAGTTCTGGAAAGAATAATTAGAACAAACAAAACTCACCTCAACTCAGAAAAGTAAAACAAATGTAAAAGGTCAAGACAGTGCAAGGATGGCCAGCTGTAGGGGCATGTATTGCTCACCCTTTTTGTTGATTTGACAGCCATCAGAATGGTAGCCATGAGCCGAAAGATCTGATCTTCACAGATGTCTAAGCCAGCTTAAATATCCCCTAAGGAAAGGGACTTTAAAATAACACAGAGAAAGGAAAATATAAAGAGAATGAAAGGAAGTGTTTCTAAATCCTTAATGTTTCTAATCCTTGCAGAATGAAGGAGAAAAATAGTGTTTGAGTAGCAGAGATGGCTGTAGATAAACTTTTAACTAAGAAGCTTAGACACCAAACAGCATGCCAGAATGAAAAGGGAGGAACATGTCCTTGGGGAAAAAGAGATGATTAAACTTCAAGCAGAGAATCTAATTACTTGGCTTTGGCATTCATTCCTACTGTTAATTAGGGTATCTCCCAACAGAAAAGCAAAGCCATGACTTAACACCCAAGGCCATATGACGCACAGGCTAAGGGCAATGAATGGAGCCTTGAGGGGAGATGTCGATTTAAAAACACCGGTGAGCAGGTCTGAAACATGATGTGCATCAGTGCCTACTTGATCAAATTGCTTGGTTATTTTGGACAAAACTTGCTGTGGCAAAACAAAGAAATTATAAGGTGTAACTTGAGTTGGTAATAACAGACACAATGACACTAGACATTGCCAAGAGGAACCCTTTGAAATGACCTGAAGGGGACAATAACACGACAGAAATATTCCTTATGCAAAACTGAAGGCAGCTCATTGCTCAGAGTGCAAATCATTCATGATACTGGTGCAGAGACATTGTCTCTGTACTCCAGAAAAGCAGCCTGAGGAGAATCTGTCTGACTACCCTTAACCAAGGCAACTGAGTAGAATCTCTTACCTTGCACATGACAAGGGGGATGCCAGAACTGGCCCTGTTAGGACAGAGGGATTTGGTCTGCAGACTCATGAAGACAGGAGTCAAGCCAGGTTTTCCTCCTGTGAACCTGAGACTTCTGGATATAGGAGGGCAGTAAAAGTTCTCTAACTACAGGAGATGGAAAGCTGGGTTGAATGATAGATCTCTGGCCATTCTGAGATGGGGATCAGCTCTTGTGCCTGGCCCTCTCGTTCCTACCTATAATAGGTCTCCCCAAGAAGCAAAGGAAGATTGAGCCACATTCAGAGTCTCAGATCATCTTAGGCTGTTTCATCAGGTGTCATTGGTCCTGACAGGAGTGCAAGAATTAGAAACAGGACTTTAACAGAAGTGCCTAGAATGCCAAAACCAGGACCTAGGGCAAGCTCTGGAGGGCACCAATGTCTATAAAGTACCTAGTGCAGTAAGTGACAGCCTGCTGGAAAGTGACTTCCAAGGCATCTACCGAGAGTCGCAGCCAAGTAGTGTTCCAGGGCACTCCTCAACTTTTCTGGGCAACTGTATCTCTGGAGCTGGTGCCAGTCTTAAATTCCTGTGAGAGACCAGACACCCAAGAAATTCAGGTCTTAAAGTGATAGAGAAAACAGTCATGGAAATGGTTCTTTCGAAGTTTATGCTGGAATTGTTTACAAATACCTTTTCCTTTCATTTTTTTCCCCTTCAATTAAAATAAATAAAATTCTAGTTGAGGTGACCCAGCATAGGGATTAAATACTCCTTAAAGTATAGAATCAAGATGAAGGTAAGTAGAATCAAGAAGGTAAAATCTTCAAGAGAAAATAGCTGAAGCTGCTGATGCTTCTTGCAAACTCTTGGCTTAAAACCCCAGCTCACAGAATGCTTCCCACTAGCTTTTTCCTGAACAGCATAAACACTAGCAGTACTCATCTGATGGTCAGCAGTGGCTCTGACACATCTGGAACATCTTAAAGCCCCAGCCTTATGCAAAGCCATGCCCACAAAGACAAGAAAGCAAATTTTCAGTAAAAAAGTTTGATAGCTTCAGCTCAACTGGGCAGTTAGAAGAACAAGGGTGAAAGCGTCCTCCAACCAAGAGCATGCAACACGACTGGGGTGAAGAGAAGGAGAGCACCCTTATGAACATTGCTAGGGCAGGAAAGCATTTAGCTTAGGTGTCAGGCATCCACACGCCCATAGTATGAACGGTTAAACAAGCAATTGCTTGAAGGAAAAAGTCTGGCTCTTTTCTTTTTGGCACGTAATGAAACTGAAGACAAATGGTATATAAATAAAAACGGGTGCTTCTGTAGTACAGAATGATAACAATCTCAGCAATTCATCAGCTCATGCCAGGAAATTCTCCTCACACGCTGCTTGCAGGTTATCAGCCTTATCAGATTGGCTACAAAAAATAAAATGACAGAAACAAGGAGGCAAAGACAGCATCTCCACAACAGAGTATGCAAGGAGAAAACAACACCTCACGTGGGGAACCCCCAAAGTACAGCTTGACAAAGGGCTGGGTTAGGGAATAAAGGGTGTGTGGCAACCAGTACACTATGTACCTGTGTATCGGATGTATCACACCCACTGCAGTCAGTTATCACTTGAGCAAAACACACTGAATTTCAAATACTGAGTGGACATGTACCTACCTCAGGCCTACCCCTTGGTGAAGGAAGGGTGTCAGACTTTCACAAACAACACAGACAACTACTTCTGTTATGCTGCTCATCACTACAGCGCAAAGTATTTAATAAATCAAGTATCATCATTCTTCTTTCACTAAAAGGAAACCTGAGCTAGTGCGCAGTAATCTGTCCAACTTAACCCACATCTAGAAAGCCTCATTCCAAGCAGCTCTTTGTGACCTTCTTACAAAGTCTGTGTACCACTCTTAAAGCAGATGAATTTACCTATTTCTCCTAACGTAACAGATGAGAGCTACAACTAACACTATTCTGAAGATTAAAGACCCTATAAATAGCCATTTTTATTCATTCCCAGTGACTTTTAAGAGACTTTGAAAGCCTTGCTGAAGGTTTACAACCTTGACTTCCCAGATTCCACAGGACACCTGATGGGAGAGCAAGGTGAGAACAGTCTCACAAGCAGGTCACATCAGGGCTATTTCATCCACACTTAAGCTATATCCCATTGACTGTTGGGAGCTCAGATATGGAACCACACTAATGCTCCTCACACCACCAGATGCTTCAGGATGAAGTGACACCACAAACCTTGCTTAAAGATTAATTGGTCCAGGTCCTCTGGGTTCAGCAGCAGTAACGGTGCTTCAGGAATCTCTGCTGTGTGGAAAGCTCTTGTGTTGCTTCTCAGCATCTGATCTGGGTAGCCAACCAAATGCTGATGTGGACAATTGGAAGCTCAAGAAACACCGCTACAGGTACATATTCCCTTCTGCACAGCTCGCACTAGTTTAGGCAGCCATCGTCATTCTAGGGCCTCTCCTATATTTATCCTGTATACCTCTATATACACACTATTCTAGATACCCATGTACTTTCAATATCCTGCAATGTCACAACACGAACAGCTGAGACAGATGTGACACAGAAAGAGACCTCTTCTGGAAATCTTAGCTTCAGCTCACCTGGTGTTTTGAAACAGTTTTGAAGTATCATTGTGCCTGTATCTTCCTTAAACACTCAAAATAGTTAATCTTATAATATTAAGAGTTATGATCTCTGACATGAGTTTAACAGAATTAGAACTTCATATTTCAAACACACCACTGCAACAATTCCTGTAACTTTCATTTATTAATTATGGATTTTAGTGAAGTTTAAGACAATCTTCCACATGTTTCAATCCAGTTAAAGCTACATAGACAATCTCTACATAAAACAGTCAAAACCCCACAGTTTTTTTTCCAGGGCTTTCGTTTTCTATTAGATCGCTAGTAATGAAAGATAGACTCCAAAGGAGCCTAGAATAAATATATTTTTAGAAGCAATGCTCTAGACAATATATAATTAACAAATTAAGAAGCCTGAAATACTCCACAGAACAGCCCACAATACCTTTTCAGCTTGTCACACAGCCATTGTGCCCAGCTGTACCTCCTCACCAGCAGCATTTTGCCCAGTTGTCATATCTATAGAGTTTGCACTAATTTGCTTTAGGAGTAGCTCCCATCAGGCACAAAGGAGAAACTCTCCATTTGCAGGATGACAGCTACATCTGTTCCTTGGCTTGTGCTCATGGAGGCTGTGCTTTAGAATACACACATTTATGCCACAAAAACATGCCCACAACCGGGGAGAAAAACCCTTGAGATTTATGTGAAAATTCTCTAAATTAAGTGCCTGCTGGAATTCCAGAGTGTGATAAAACTTCTAAAGACAATAATTATCAGTCTCTGGATCTTTTCAATCAAGTATTTTAGATGCGACAGAAATGGATTGGAAATAACATGAGTTACTGCTTATTTTCATCTAACTATCCTTTTGACACATATGACAACTAAATATTTGTTAAAATATGTATTTACAGTATAGACTTGAAATAAACTCATTAAAACCACAACTTTTTGCTCCCAAACAAATATAAAACAAAACAGTATGGTAGTTTATACCCCATTTATTAAGACACAGCCATCTATTACTTAATACACTGGTTGAGTAGCCAGAAATCACATTATTTTCTTACTCTATTAAGATGCAAGACAGTTTGGCAAACAGGTAACAAAGACAAATTTGGCAGGGTGGGGAAACATGTAAGCTGCAGCGGGTTAAAAGCCATCTAAGCTAGGGAGCCCTAAACCAGCGCAGTTACACAAGGTGCTGGCATCGGGTGACGGCCGGCACAGCACACTTGCCAGCCAGCTCCTCGAGTGCCTGGCAGGTCTGCCAGGGCCCCTTCATCTGGAATGTCGGGAAAAGGTCCAACGACCGTCTGGGTGCCGCTTGTTTGGACACCTACCAAAGAGCGCATCACCAAAGCTACAGTTTTTCTGTGCAGGGATCGCATAAGGTTTGTGGGGTTTTTTTTTTGTAAGAAAGAAGGCTTTTGGTAAGAAAGTTTATAGTGCAATCTGAATTAGTTTGTGCCCACAGTGTCATTATTCATTCTTCCAAAACAGTTTAAATATAATCGTGTAGGAATTTGCCATCTCCATACAGATATTACAAAGTAGTGCTTATATAGTTGGTGACTACATAGATTCGATTTTAATAAATATATCTCTTCATGCTTTTGCAAAACTACAAGTACGAAAGCAAAAGTGACAAAGCAGCCAAGTACTTTTGTATCTTTCAAAAGCTATTAAAATTCTCAGGGCTCTAAAAAGTTAATATACCTTATCGCACAGAAAGCACACACCGTGTTCAATTTAACAGCTGCTCAGAGAAGAATAAAACCTACTTCTACTTCCTCTTTGCCGCCATGCCACTAAGTTACATCTCATGCTGAGAAATCAGAGGTTACTTTACTCCAGACCAGCAAGTTCAGATACGTTCCTGCTTGTCAGTGAAGCTGTGTGCTTAACAAGGAAATGTGCAACATTAGCTATACCACACATACACAATTATAGAGGGTTTTTTTTTCTCTACTGAAGACAGGAGGGGAAAAAAAAATAAAGGGTCAAGAACCAGGAGCTTAAGGTCATAAATACATTGTGTTGGCCCTAAGAAACTTAGCTAATAAGAGCTGTAGCTTTAATGCAAATTTACAAAGTGAACATTTATTCAGCTCGAAAAGCATACACAATGGTTACTTTGATAACAATAGATTTAAAGACAGTATCGGGTTAACATCCTATTGATACACAACTTTTATATATGGAATATCTTGTAAAAATAAGAAATGGCAATGCTTCATTGAAATAACAGATTTAAAATTTGCTTCTTTGAACAACTACTCTTAAATACGTATGGAAACATGCAAGAGAATTTAGTAAAAGCATCAGATTTTTTCTCAGTCTTTAAGTGATTGTAAGGTTAAAATCATAAAGAGGTGGTTTGGTTTTTTTTGTTGTTTTTTTTTTCTTTAAAATATTCTTTGTTTAAGACATAATGAGAGGAGGAAAACCTCTTAAAAAGTATCTTCAAGAGATCCTTACCTCAATGCAAAACATTTACTTAATGTATCTCGTGGTGAAAACATCAGGTCTTTTTCTTTTCAGAGCTCTTATCGATAGCACTTTCAATTAAAAAAGAAAGAAAAAAAACCCAGAAAATCCAGACATTGTCAAGTGCATTTGGTAGACACAGCCCATGGTCAAGATAAATGATTTACTTTCTGTCTACTGGAAGATTTTTTTTTTAGAAACCAATTTTAAACAAAAAAAATTCTCATTTTGTCACAGTCAGGAGACAACAGTTGAGGCAAGTGTGGCAGTGGCAAGTAAACACACACCCATCAACTGGCTATAATATATAAATACAGCTGGAGATACCAATTTTAAAAAGTCCTTTTATTTGCAATGCATGCCATACACAAAGTTAGAAAGAATTTTCAGAATTCCAATATATTAATGCTCAGCATATTGGTGTACTTCAGGTAGCTTCAAAAAAGACCATGAATGTACACATGCTTGGAGGCACCTTATTACCATGTACACATGGGCTACGTAGACTCTAGCAGACTAAAGTGTGGCTCATACACAATCATTTCACAACAGCATTTTAGGAAAGGGAGACTCAAAAAAAGCGCCTTCATAATTTTAAATATGGTTTTAAAAGGAGACAAGTATTGTTATTTTAGAAAGAAATTGCAGAACTCAGTTCATATTTTTCCATTAAATACTATACTTCAAGGTAGCTTTAAAAAAAACCACACTTCCTGCAGATTCATGTCTCTGGTACTCAGCAACTTCTGACTTGACAGCTTCTGACACAACTTTGCAGCAGAGACAAGCTTTAAAGCATTCTGCAAATAGTTCAGCTTGCACCTAGATACTAAAGCAAACCAGTTCTGCATTGCATACATTAAAAACCTTTGCTTAAGTAGTGCAGAACCTTAAAGTTCAACATGGACTTAAGGATGTGAGCGACTGCCAGGATGACATCTAGCAGAGGCCTGAATTCTTCTTATTAAACACTACAGATATGCAGGTCTTTCAAAGACTGTATACTTCTGATGTAAAGACTATCATTTTGTAAGCAACAAGTCTTCAAATACACACAAAACGTACAGTACATAATACATTCAAAACATAGCTTTGCAACTTATTTTCTTAAGTTTCATGGTGACAAGTAGATTATCTGGACAAGTGTATACATGTCCTTAAGCGTATTTTAGTCTTAACTCTTCTGAAAACTGAAAAAGCCCAACCAGTAGACCCTCATATATATAGTCAAAAGAGTATAGTTACTTTTCTCCAAATCCATTGGGACAAAGAGAGATTTCTAAAAAGATCTGGATTTAATGCCCTCATTTTTTAAATTCTGTTCTACAAACAATGATCTAGTTAGAGTAAAAAATTCTCCATGCGCTATAGATAAATGCATTAATGACATTGGTTTATTTACATAATATTTTTCCAATGTTAGATAACGTTATATGGAAATTACAATTAGTTTAACTTCCATATCTTGGAAAACAGGAGCTGTTGCTGCCTTCCTAAAACATGATGTGTGCATTTATACACAACAGACCCACCGAGTTGTGCCAAGTATTCAGAGATCTTAATTCCCACATATAGCACCACTACCCTGTTCTTCTCAAAAGACCTTTAAGATTTTTTTTGCAGATTAATCCTACTGAGGAAGCCCTTTCTATAGCCCTTTCTGCAGAAATGAGAATCACCTAGAAAGAATGCTTTATAGGACTGAAGCACAAATACTTATCTGCCACATAACCAGGTCAGATGGGAATCATTGTAGCATACCTTATTACACTAAACCCCATTTAAAAAAAATTAATCAGTGGTTTCTGCACATCTTTTGAAGACTTGTACAGTATTTTCTCAACAAAGTCAGAAGGTTGAAGAAAACTCCTCAAACAGAAATGAGGAGTCTACTTGCATTCTCAACATTTTAGTGCCTTTAGAACTGAAAATGTACTAATCCACTGCAACTTTGAGTAGTCAACAGTCAAGTTTACTATAATTTTAAAAGTTGGTTTGGTTTTTTTTAGCATAACCACACAGCAAGTTATTCTGTATATTTCAGTGAAGCAAAGCTTTAAAAAAGTTGTAGAGAAATAGATAATTTTTTTTTTTTGTGTATTTTAGGGAGTAGAAAGTGCCCTCTGTAAAGATTATTTACACAAATGCAAGAGCAAACTATGAGATGAGGGCTTGGGGTTTTTATTTAATTTTTCCCAAAGATTCCACCACATGATAAAAAAATTAAGTGAAAGTGTATTCCTGACCACATTGATGATATCACAGCTAGAATCTCATCAGCTAGTTTATGACAGGCCACTGCAATGGGTGTGAACAAAACCCAGGTCCCTACAGTGGTACAGAGCTCGGTTGCAGGTTGACTGAATGATACCAATATTGAAAGCAAGATTTAAAGTAAACTCATCTGGAATTCAGACCCAACTGAGGGAACAGTGAGAACGACACAGTGAAGGTACACTTAGGTGCAATTTCATGCTGGTGACTTTTTTTTTCCTCTTTTTATGCTTAGAGCAGATTTTAAACCAGGAATTGCATATCCAATGACACACACAATTCAAAACTTGTAAGTGATCGTTAGCACATTTGTACACATACTTACATAAACTTAGTATTTACATATTCTAAACAAAGTTCCATTTTAACAGTTGAAGTCTTTTAACACATGAAAGAAGATAAACTACTACAAAGGATGCATAAGGGGATCACAAATTTTCCAATAGCATATAAAGACATGTTTTAAAGTGCTTTCTGGGTGCTTCAGGTTAACCCCTTGCAGTATGAACTACTATGTAGTGCTGTTCCAGTCATTACAAAATTACTGAAATCATTCCCCTTCAGGTGCATTGCGAGTTCAAGAAAAGTGACGACACCATTGATGTAAAAGTTTTAGGCTCTACCGACAAACGTATACATTACTTAAGTTCAGATGAAGTTGTCAAATACTTTGGTTTATCATAGCTTGGGATAAATATTTAATAGAACAGAAATTACACCTCTCCACTCTTAATTTTTCTAGTAAAAAAATACCCCAACATAAATTGACAGTATTCTTTGGTAAAACCAGGACATTTGGCCAGTTTACATGTATATCTATTTATTAAAATAGTCTAAAAGTGAACAAATGCCACTGCTGTACTGTCAATTTACAGGAATAACCCTTACTCAGTGGGGAATATGAAAACATTAGGTTTAGCAGTTAGCTATGTAACAAGCTGAAACACCTTCAGCAACCATTACAGGGGATCAGTAATGCTTTAGAGTACTTGTTGCTTAACATTAATCCTTTACATTACAAAAACCGTGAAAGGCTCTACGCCTGCAGCCAAGTCTAGTACTTTGCAGTGACTACAGAAACATTACTCAATGGTGTACACTGTTAGTTTCTGATAAGCATGTAACAAAAAGCAGGAATATGGTGTGCCGACCAACCAATATTCACCTGCACGGTATTTGTGCATTACCTAACACTAAGAAAAGCCTATTAAAAATTCAGTTAACTGCTACAAGTTATGTGAATATATAAAAACAGAGCAGATATACAAGTATAACACTGAACATACTGTACTTTATTAGCACAAAAAGCCAGAACAAGGCACAGCAAGCAGAAAAATACATCAATAGAAGGGTTAGTGTAGCATACAAGAATAACGTTTATTGTACTTGCAGCCAAAATGTTCCCTACCTCGCACAGGTCACTGCCATAGAGAAGTAAGTAATAACACACTGTAGCAGCTGGTAAAGAAACTAGGGAGCACTCGTTATTGGTACAAAACATTAAACAGGGGTCAGGGCATTCCAACAAAGCCTTAGTGCAAAAATGTCTGAGACAGAACTTTAAGTTCCATCTCCAATTAAATAAGCAAACAGATCTTAGAACCTTGTTTCCAAGTAATCTGCTGAAACTATAATCAGTGCATATTACTTTAAAACTTTTTTTTTTTAAAAGCGCAAATGGAAAGATATTTACAAATAAAGTGTTAACAGTACCTTTGAAACCTGACATTTGCTTCAGATATGCCAGGTTTTTGTATTCTGATTATTATAATCTAACCACTTCTAATTTTCTCCATAATAATATCAGACAACTTTAAATTAAACAGTTTTTCCTCTTTACTGTTACCTTCCATTGTAAGTTACTAACAGTCAGGTCACCGAATTACATTTTAGAAAGAAACACAACCTTTTGTTTGATGGAAATAATCTAATCCCACATCCTGCCACTGAACCGGTAATTCACACTGGAAGGTTTTCAACTGTCCACGACAAGACAGTATTACTTTTGCTAACAATGCCACTTAAATCTCCAAGTGTTTAAAATAGAATTACAGTACTGAGCAGGCATATTCAAGTCTTAATGATGAGGAAACCTTATACACTGAGAAAAGCATGATTCATCTGTTAGCATCAAAGCACCATTAACTCTTAATGGACTGCTTCTAATGAATCGCTCTTCATTAAAAGAAAATTATTCAATAGTATTTGGAAACTTGTTTGTTGAGCTAATTTAGTACTTTGAGTAGTGGAAAGTTTTGAAGCAGAATTTTTCAATAATACTTCAAATATTAGCAAAACTGTTCCTCGAATAAAGCCTTTCTTGATTAGCATTACATGAATGCCCCATGGAAAATGCCTCATAGTTTCTTCATCCAATTACTACAGCTATAAAAGGGAAACAAAATAATTAGCAAAAAAATATTCTCCTTAGGCCTTAATGAAAAACGTGCAGAATTGTGTCTGCTTATTGTTTCCAAGAGGCATCACAACTTAGTTTGATTAACAGCAGGCAGCATCTGACAGGATACTAACACTCGGCTTAAATAGGATATTGCAGAAAAGCTAGACGTTGTTGGTGCGCTCGCTGCAGTTAAACTGTAACACAGAGGGGAGGGAAAAAAAAAGCATATTCTAGAAGCTTATTCTGATTTCCATTTACTTTGCTTTTATAGGTTCCCGCTCCAGCCATCGCACCCTGACTTTTTGTTTATAGTGATACTCCTTTAGAAAGTCTTGCAACATTGAGGGTAGAGGAAGGTCATCAATTCCATCATACGTAGTGCACCTGCAGATTACTGCCCGGCAGATATACTGCAGACTAAAGGGGAAAGTCCTGTTCAGAGATACAGTAAGTAACGGTTCAAAGAACATGCAAGAGCTCGGGTCTTTGTAGTGTTCCAGAAGCCCTGTAACAGTGGAGGAGTGAAACACACAGGGATCATGGGCATCAAAACTAAAGTTGTGATTCCACTGCTCAATGCGTGCATGTAGCGATCGGTTGTAACGACGGAAGCTCACAGAGAAGAGGTAGTCCTCTTGCGCAGAATCCCTGAGCAAAAAAGTGCCTTCGGGTTTACCCTCCAGAAGTGCTTCTGCTTCATAACGGTCCATCACACCCCAGTAACACGGGTTACCTGTGATCTGAAGTAAGTCTGGCACAAGGCAATGGATGTAATCAATCTGAGTATGCACTTTCCAAGCCCCCTGCCTGCTGATATGGCCGTGGCTCTCTCCAGACATCTGACGCTGCTTCTGCCTGCGTGACTGCAGGCAAAGCGTTGTTGTGTCCTCTTCAGAGTCACAGTTCCCTGGAGGTGTTATGTTTTTGTCCCCGGTAAGCTCGGTCATACCAGGTGCTAACTTTGGTCCCAGTTTATACAAAGGATTAACCTGTGCTGTAGCTTCAAAAGTATGTATTTGGGCATTGGGAGGGGGATCAACCCCTTCTTCGATACTAAGTCTACGTCTCTCTCTGAGCCTGTCTTCTTCATCTTCTGTGGAAACCAAGGACGGATCAAATGTGTCAAAAAAAGTCGAATGAGGACTCACAGGCGCTGTGTGTTGTTTAATCAGGTGCCACTTCTGAGCCAGATCTGAGCCTGCAGGAAAAGGGCATTTCTCAAGCATTAGTTCAGAGAGATGGATCTTTCTTTTGTTAGAAAACAGAGGTTTGGACTGTTTGCTGTAAGTTCTCATGGGAAAACACAGCCCAACAGTATCTTGTAGACGCTGGCGCAGAGAACGGCTACCTACTGTCCTATTTGAGACTGCATCCATGTCATGGACAGAGCTCACCCCGTACCTTCTCTCCCTCCTCTGCAAACCACTTCGTGTTCTACCAAACCTTTTGTCAGTATCCAAGGAGCTCTGGGTTTTGGTAGAGCAGGAATGCTTCTTCTTCCCACCCCAAGGGGCATGCCGAGAGTAAGAGTCCCTTCGAGCAAGTCTAGCTCCTGTGGTGACACACGAGTCATTCTCTTTCTCAATGCTTATTTCAACAATCTGGGGAATTTCTGTGACACAGTTTTGATTCCGCCTTGCCGAATTCTTTGATGGACTTAAGCCTAGCTGCAAAGCAATGTTTTCTCTCAAAGGGCTGCTGGGTTGTTGTTGAGCCAAATCAGTTATCTGGATAGCTTTCTCTTTAACAGATGAACAACCACTGGAGTTCACAACCACATTTTCATTTTGGCTTCCACCCTCATGACTGAAGAGATTCTGGCACCTGTATTTGAAGTTGTTCCACATTTTTCCCACTTTATCCATGGATTACGTTACCTAAATTAAAGAGGAGAAGAAATATTAAAATAAAAATTGTTTAAAAAAAATGAGGATACATCTGCGGTTAACAAGTTACAGACAGAAGACAACTGTTAATTGAACACACTACTTTTGAAAAGGTGCCCAAGTGCTTGTATGGTTACGTGGAAATGACAGGAATTACCAGAAAGAAAGTGTTTGGGAAATTACAAGTATTTTCTTTACAAGCACACCCCCTCTTTCTTCTGTAGGCACATAGGTAGGTCTGCATAGTTGTAGTTCATGGACAAGAAATATGCAGTCTAAAATCCTTCATTTTAGGTAGAATTTGTACACCCTATACTAGGTATGACTCCCTGATAAAACTTCCAATAAACAGAAGGAAAACAAATGTTGAAAAAGAACTATTCAAGTCCAAAGTATGCTGGTGAAATCCAAAAAGTGCACCAGAAATGTCCATCTACACCATCGAAAAGCAAAAGCTCCAGACACAAGTCAGACAAATTCTAAGCTCTAACTAACAAGATTAAAAAAAAAACCCCCCACAAAAATAGAAATCGGGGGTGTGTGTAAAAAACCAACAACAAAAAACCACACAAAACAAAAAAACCAACCCAGCATTCTTCAGATGAGGCAGTTATCAACAGACATGAAAGGTTGCAAAGTATCAGCAGAATTTCAGACTTGTAAAATCTGATATATTAATAAAAGCCATACATAGGAAACATCTAAAAAACCCTCCAAAACTGTCTGGCTTTATTACTTAAGATACAAAAGAATGAAAAAGCCCAAGGAGTTTTTTTTATCTTTAGTAGGAGCACTTAAAGAAAGAAGCTCCATAGCAGAAACACTGTGACAGTGAATCGTGAAGATACAGTAAAGAGATAACATTAGTAAAGTATATTCTGCAGCTACTTGAGAAACCAAGTCTGATAATTGGCACAAGACAGGCAAAAACATGGGATCGCCCTAGGACAGAAACAGGCTAATTCTGTACTACGAAAAGTCAGGCAATGCCAAGATAAATTAGATCTAATTAAGTTCTGAGAGAAATGCTAAACTTAAAGGACTAAAACATGTCATCTTATCTCATTTAGCTCTTCATGGAAACGGCTCTGTTCTTTGGAAACATTATTTTGAAGCCACATTCCTCTGTTGCTGCAGTTCTTTCCTGTTCACAGCTAGAAAGGACTCTGAAGCAGTGACTAAAGGCATTAGGTCCCATGAAATGATGTGGAAGATAAACAAGTAAGCAATACACTAGTGATCCAGTCTAGAAGTCCCTTAAGACAGAAGCACAGCTTTACGGCCGTGACTTTATAGCAGAATCCACTGAGACTGGGGAAGAGTCAGAGGTACAGCTTACATGAGAATTACAGAAGGATGACAAGGAGCAGAAAGCAAAAAGAGCAAAGGCTTTCTTTCCCAACCCCTCCTCAGATACTTCATCAAGCTAGGTATCTACATCCAATTGCACACAATAAAGCCTTAAGAATTTGATGTGGCTGCAGGGTGGTGGGGGAAAAAGCAGGGAAATTGGGCCTTAACAGTCTCTGGGGATTACCAGTACAAGGTACCTAGAACACAGCCCTGATGACAACCTGAACACCCAAGTAGTTAAGGAGAAAGACACTTGCAAAAAAGTGTGATACACAGAAGACACTACACAGTTCTGCGCCTATGTAAGAGTGCATAAGCAAATAAGCAAGAAATAACTTCCTGATTCAAAAAATTCCTGAATTGGGGTGTTTTGTTTTTTTTTCCTGGAGTTCTCTGGACCAAGCTGGCAAGTTCCAAGAGCAGCAGAACTAAAAAAAGTCAGATCCCACACATATTTATAGGAACCATACAGCTACGTATCATGCCATCGCTATAATCACAGCCCTTTGTGGTGTCTCAGAACATCCACACTGACCAGGAGGCAGCAGATGTTCGCTGGCTGCCAGCCTGTCAACACAGTACATATAACACTGAATTCTACCCACTTTCTCAAGTTATACATTTCTTTCTCGTTATAGCCAGAGGTGGTTAAAATTTTTGGGAAGGGAAAAGGAAGAGACAGTATGTAACCTCCATTCCCATGGGAAATTAGGCTAGAAACAATACACATCTTTGCGACAATGAATGGGAATTGCTTTTCTAACTGAACGGTCACACGCTATTCAGTGATGCCTTATTCTAGAATTGTTCATTATTGCTCCACCTTTGCACTATTAGTCTAGAACATCTTTAGATTGTTAGATGAGTGGAAGGTTCTCTATGCTTACCCAGAAACCTTCAAGAACAAAGGAAAAACAAACAACAAATCCCCACACCCAAAAAACCCCCAGCATACTGGCTTGGCAGACTGTACTTCTCAAAAGTTAGGTTGAAAAGGTTAACTACTTTGTCATACACAAGAGAATACAGATACCCTTCTTACCCAGAAAAGCATACGAGTCACTGTATCTTGTCTTGAGAATATACCTCAATATGAACTTGCTATATTTCTTCTCCGAGTTGTGGACATGATTACTACAAAGAGAAAAACGGTATTTTTGTTAGTTGGTAGAATATATTTTCATTTAGGTATTTAAAATTAGTCACTGGTACCACAGGGATATTTTATTACTTATATTGAAAATGTGTGCATGGAACTCCCCACTATGTATTTTTTTAATGCACATTAACATAAACAAAAAGCTTCACAGAACTTTTTTTCATCTATTAACAATATTCGTTAAATGGAGTCCAGAGGAGGACCCGCAAAGGAAGCTTTTGAGAACTAAGAGGAAAGCCATAACATCTGGATGGCTGAGGTGCCAGGCACAATGGGCAGGTCAGGCCTGTCAAAATGGTTTCCACACATTTTGGTCTCAACTCCAAAGCAGTGGTTCCCAAGTTGTGATTGGCAGTGCCGTCAGATCACCTCATACTGCATCTCCTCCTTGTTTCCAGCTGCTACCTCACATCAAAAGGCAGCTAAAAATACACACTTTTCTAATATTACTTTTCCAGGTAAGCAACTGCTGTACTTGCCACAAGGATGTTATATGATTGTGAAGCAAGAGGAATATGAACCACGGTTCTAAAAATGGGAAAGTGGAATACAAGACAAGTTCTTTATTAAAAGAGTAGGTCAGCACTTCCCTAAAAATAATCATCATTGTTTTTTGAAAATCCAAGAGAAGGCAAGGGATTTAGTACAGTCACACCACAGTCAGAAATTTACTATCAGAAAAACAGTGACAGGACAGAGAAGAGTAATTTGCTTCTCCACACTGGAACCAAGCCCAGGACAGCAGTGAGAGTTAACAGAAAACACTGAAAACTTATGTAAATGTTTTACATACAGAACAGAAAGGAAAATATTCAAATATGATGCGTATTTACTGGAATAAAAAAACCTGTGGGGTTGATCAATCACTAGGTGAATATTAAAAGTTAATACTCCTAGGCAGAAACTCCAGAGTAATATCAGAAAAGTATTAAACATTATTAGTTCCTTTTCACCTCTGGGAGCACTAAAATTGCTGAAACACTTCTAAAGTTAAGCCATACGCTACTAATACTGAACCATTCCATAAAAGTAGCCTTTTTAGAGAGCAACAGAGTTACGAGTACAAAAATCTTAGTACAAAACTAAGATTAAAGCAAAAGTAAAGTTCTTTTGCAACTGAACTCTTGCACCCATTTCTTTCTTCCTCCTTATGTTCCTGGCAAGTCAAAGGCAAGACAGCAAAACCTACAAAAATTCATTCAGAGTATGGCCTTAAAGCAAACGTAAGGTAAAGTTGCTAAAATAAGGGCTACACAATTTTCAACAAAGCCTTACTTAAAACATGAGGTCATTCAGGCCTCTGAAGACATACCTGCATTCCAGATAAAACCAGTAATGCTGTTTTACTGGGCACAGGTGGCAAGGGGGCTTCATGTTAACCATTTTAACTCCGTAAAGAATACAAAAGTACATGGAAGCTTATCTTGAAATTTCATGCTTAATGGTACTTAACTTTACACTTCACTATTGCTCCTCAGTTCTGCTCAGAAACATGAACAGTGTACCATGTAACACATCAGCAGGCAGCTGACACAGCCTGTTGGACAAGCTGCCCGATGGCTCCAGGAGGGAACGGTTGCTTTGGGAATCGTCCTTTGCTAACAGAAAACAGTCTCTTGGATTTGGGTGACTGTCTCAGTCAAACCTCTCAACCTTGTGTTAGAATGACACTTGAGTCATTGGTAAAGTATTAAATATTCAATCTAGTAGTTTTAAATTAGTTTAAATCAGTGTGTAACAGATGTGTGGTTTCTCAGATTTCTTGTGGCAGTGCTAAAGTTCACAAAATACAAATTACTTCTGAACTGGCCCTAAAGCCATCCCAGTTTTGCAAAGGAGCATTGCCCATCATTCTATTAGCCTGAACAGAACATAAAATTAAATCCACCAAAACCCACAAAGTAACTTCATCAATTTGTAGATGTCTAAGAAAAAGAAAAGTTATACTAATGTTCCTAAAGCAATCTCTTTTCAACTAAAAATCGCTTCTATCTACTTTAAACTGGCATAAGCTATTTAAAAAAAACCCCATCAGGTAGTATGCACTCTACAGGGATTACAGAATCAGTGAGCAATAGTGTCTTAACTGTATATTTCTACTTGCAGTAAATTTAGAGACATTCAAGGCCATGAAGTTTGCAAGACTGTAGTCTCAAGTATTCTGAGTGTACAAATAGTGAAACTACAAACAGAACTAGGAAAATCATTTAGGTAATATGATTTAAATAAAGACAACATATTAATAGCTTACAGTGAAAAAAAAAAAAAATCAGACCAGTCTTTCCATAAGTGTCACAAGACCTAGACAGAGCTTTCCACCTGTGACTTCCTAGGAGGAACAAAGCCAAGGTTGTGCTCTGTCCTAAAGAAAATAATACACTTGTTTCACAGTATTACTCAATTTAAAAATTACATTCAAAACCTTAACTCCTAAAAATGTACTGTCTTCACAAAACCGATACACTGCATAACATAGGACTCCTTATAAAACAGGTAGTGTGTGCTTATTTCAAAACCAAGAATCTTCAAGATTGTTTGTTTTGGTATTTTCATGTGATGATAGCTTCAAAACACTGAAAGATAAAGACAAAACACTGAAGGGAAACAAAACCAGACAATACTCACAAGTCAAAAAAACCAAGAACCTGAAAGTGGAGGGAAGAGAGAGGAATCACAGCTTCTCTGTCCTTGAGCACAGTGTAGCTCAACGCTAGCACAAGCAAGCAGGCTAACATGCTCCATGACACTGGTGCACATCACCTTGGACCATGGAGGTAGAAGTAAAAGAAACAAAGGGAGACTACACTTCTATTTGGATTGTTCCTCACTTGAAAATGATTCACTTCACAGTGACGAGAGACTCCATTAATAAAGACATTTGCTTCCAGTAAGCTATGCTTGCTGAAGAGGTTAATGTCCTATTTGCACACTGCCAAAGGCCTGCTATAGGCCACTGCTCTGAGGGATGCGGTAACAAAGCTGCTCACGTAAGCACTCCTCAACCTTATTCAGTCAAAATGAATAAGGCTGGCAAACACCTACCCTTTAAAGCAACCCACTTGAGGAGGGAAGGAAGGGCAATACTAAGGATTACAAAGCAGTTTCCTCCCCTACAATACATATCCCAGAAATAATGAATTACTACTGTAATACCAGAGACAACATTTCTTAAAAAACAAGGAATATGTTGGCTTAAGTGGAACCACGCGTTTTTCTACACACACAAATGTGCTTGCTGCAAACAGCTTGAAAAACTGATTTGAAGGGCTGGAAGAGGTGGCTGTTATTTTTTTTTAACTAGACCATGAAAAGGGGCAGACTCTCTCAAGTGTTCATGAAAGCTTTATTAGTGCAAAATACTACTGTTTTTTTCCTAGCAGGCTCTGGAAGTATGGTTGCTTCGGGAGAAGAATCTGAAAGTCTGAACCCCCAAGTCAAAACTCAAACCTACCAAGAAGAGGTTGGTTACCAAGGGATACTGAGCTGGGATATCAAGCTGGAATTCCAACAACACACAAAAATGGCCCAAGACAGCACTGCAACCGAAAGAAATGGCAGCAGCTTCTTCCTGGCCACCTCTGCTGGTGCAGGGGGTTGTCTGTACACTGTAAGGCTGCTCAGTCAACCAGCTCAAAGAACTGATCCAGACAAAAATGAATTTTCAGAAGAAGTTGCAATCATTTACTCCATCTGGTTTACGATTTCTAGATAAACATTCATGTTACCACAAGGGAGAAGCAGATGAGGAGGGAGAAAGCAGCAGCCAGGGCAAGACTGCTTCCTTCCACAGCAGCAACTGGTTAGTTCTGCTCACGCTATTAAGACCTTAGTTGTATACTTTGAGGAGAAAGCTCAATGTGAGGCCTATGTATTAATCATCTGTGGGCCTCGCATTGCAAAGAGAGCAATTAGGACTCCATTTAAGCTGTTGCCTTGAAAATTCATGTTGAAAGTTCAATGAAAGTAAATGAAAACATTTACTTCAAAAATAAAATGCTGAGCTGGCTTGATATGTCTTGATAAAACACAGGGAAAGCTACAAGTTTCAAGGACTTAAGCTGGCAGACTGTCAGGTCAAAGAAAGGAAAAAAATAACAATTAGATTTTGCCATTGTTCCAACCTGAGAGTTAGAAGTAACCTTCTCTTCCTCAGTGCAGATTCACATTGAGCAAAAAGCAGTCTTAGCTTGGATAGCTGCTCTGCTAGTCTCTTTCCAAGCAGCTGCATGTTATAACTTCAGTTAAAAAAAAATATCATTCCAAGATACTTTGAACAGTTGGATACATCCTTGTAGCTCATTACTAGGCTTTGGGGTTCAAAAAAGGATGACGTCAGGACTACACCTGTTCATGCTAGATTAGAAAATACCATATATTTGTATCCATTTCTGTTCAGAAAAATCTAATTCTTGAAATAGAAAAACAAATGAAAGAACAGAATGTGAGCAACAGTGAACCAGAAATAAAAACAATTATTTCTTAAGTACTCTTTCCCTTGTACTTAACATGTCTAGTGGGTAATACAGCCATCATGAACAAAGCTAGTATTTCTAATTATATAAGGATCACAGAACTACACAAAGCAACCATAAGTTTCAAATATCACTACAGAAATAACCATCATTTTATATAATATTATAATAAATACTTCTATAATAAATAAGTCAGCAAAGCAATGTACTTGGTACAGAAGAGAACTCTAGGTGACTCACTGAAGTAATGTTTTCTGTACTGCTGTGTTTAACTCTTCTCAAACAAAATTGTCAGCTTCTAAGTTCATGGGGGGCAGAGTAAACAGTTCCAGTCAGTGTTCAAGTTAAGTATGGTAGCCCTCTTGATGACATCTGCAAAAGCCTTAAGTGCTCTGACAAAAAAAACCCCACCAAGTTACGGAGCTCTCCCCTTGCAGTGCAAAATTTGTTTCTACTTTTAAGAACATTAACAAAGCATATCCTTCCCTACCAAATGCTAAAAATATAAATAGGTCTCAATTTGATAAAAGAATGATCTAGTGGTTATTCATATGTAACGATTAGGAGTTCTGAGTGAAGGAAAAGCATACCTTAATAGCCATACCTCACTGAAAGCAAATGGAAGTGGAAGTTGGGACATATGGTTGACCCATCTCTTCATCCTTGACTAGTAGAAGCATCCAATTTAAAACCAGAGCATTTAATCCAATTGCAAACTGGCTGTTTTGCAAACAGATAGTCCCCGTGTTCTTGGATCAATTTATACTGATTTAACAGCCCTACTTCTTCTCACTTGATACTCTCTATTTTCCACAACCTCAACAGTCTGCCTAATGCCTTCCCATCATAGTGCCCTGGCCCTCATAAGCTTACAAGGATCCCCTTTACAGAGCTCTTCTCATGCACATAGCTACTTCCCCATGCTTCCTTTGTGTGACCAAGCAAAAGATCATATTCACTAATACAAACTAGCTAGCTGCCACATCTTAAAATTGATAAAAACTAAGTTTACTTGTCTTTCTCCAGCGATGGATCTACAATGGTGACTACACAGGAAAAAAAAAAAAAACCCGGGCTGTTGTTTCTACAATTTGCAAGACATTAAAAAAAGCTGCCTTGCCTTTCTTTCAAATTTGAGTGAAATGGACCCAAAAGTTCGAGTTTATAGAACCACAACCGAGTGACAGCCTAAGCTATGATTTCTTAAGAACTACAGTTAAAGAAGTTAGCGTTAACCTGAAGACTAAATATTGCTAAATGCACTAAAAATCTCTCGCACTATGAGTTGGTCAGTTCATTAATTTACCACTTCTGATGAAAATTAAAAACCCACTGAGGTTTTATGGATAGCAACTGTATTTTTTTATTCACTGCTAACATTACTGGAGCAAAGCACTTGACAATAGCAAGGTCCTACACACATGACAAAAAGACCTCAAGAAAATTCCACAACTAAAAATAAGCTTCTCTTTGCAGCAACATAAATGACTTCAAATGTTTAAAAATGCAAACATTTGTCATTTATAGATCAGCTATAGTAATGGATGACCTGTAATTGGTCAAACTCCCTTTGACACTCACAAAGACAAAACTTCAAGGTACTGGGGAGAAAACTGCTGGACCAGTCTTATCCAGCTACAGCTACACTCTACATCAAGCAGAAGGTGGCTTGGGATGAGTAATTCTGATAGCATCCACAACTTTACAGTGACCTTCACAACGACTTAACTCCCAACTGACATTCTTTTGTGCCAGAAACTTGACACTCTGTCACTGCAGCATCACTGGCAATCTTAGATCAGCTTCTGTATAAAACATGTTTTGATAAAATAGACGCACATTTGGACAACTGCAGAACAAGACCCAGGGATTTAACCTGCAAAGCATTTGGCAAGCAAGGAGTTAAAATCCTGCCTAAGACTACCCCACAGCTGCTGTCAGCAGTCAGCCTTGTCAAGAGAAGCTCTAGGCTGTCTTGACAAGACTAATTGGCAGCAAGCACCTGGTTCCCTAGGCTGGGCCAGAGTAGGTAAAAGAATATAAACCCTGTAAAGAAGAAGCTGGAAGGCTGCCAGGAGGTCTAGCCTGTTTCATGCTTTCACTTTGATCCACAGGCAACTTTATTCTAGACTATAGCCAGTTAGAGCTACCAGAAACATTTTTCTGCAATTTTCCAGCTGAAAGGAACACATGCTTTATGGTTCTGTACCTGCAAGCTCTGCCACTGAGTGCCCACCATGCCTTGCTCTCCAGGGTCACACTGTGGCACAGCCAACCGCAACATCAAGACTATTATTAAATTGAAGCGGAACTGAAATTTTGGGTTTCAAATGCCACCAAAAATTAGCTTAAAGGCATTATTATAACTTTAAAATTACAGACTAATATGCCGGAAAAATAAAAATTAAGATGTCTTGGCTATTCTGCATATTGGACATATAAAGAATGTGCAATGACAGCTTATGATACACAGCAAATTAAAGTGCATCTTTAAAGGAATAAAAAGGTAAAACCCCCAACATTCTGGAAAGTAGCTAAAAGTAGGCAGCAGGAGAAACTTCAAGTGAGATTTAAAGGAGTGAAAAGACACTTGAACATATTTTGACCTCTACTAGGAATCATGATTTCAGTGAATTTAAGCTTTTTTAATTCTGCCTTTTTTTCCCCTCCCCAATATTAAAACTCAAGTAAAAAAAAAATGTAAAGCATTAGCATTGCAGATTCAGTCCCTGAGGCAGGGAAAGTTTTTTCTTAGGAGTAAGGGGAAAAAAAAATTATCAGTTTGTTAGCTTACAGTTTTATATTACTGAACCAACAATTGTTTAACATATATATACACACAAACTAATGTATATGAAATATATACATGACATCAATATACTTTTTTGTGCAAGACAGCTTTAAGTACAAATATTGAAAAATCAGAACTAAATTTCTTTAAAGCAAAGTGCTCAGCAGAGACTTCATCTATGTCTATGCCAAGTTTCATGGTTTAGGCATTTCACTCTTGGCATGCTAGTCAAGAATTCCAACAACATACAGTAGCACGAATATTTCCACAGCTTAAATAACTGGTCATTTAGAAGTGTTAAAAGGCAAAGACAGTACTTTTACATAGCCTCTGTATGAAAGACAATCAATAGGTGTTAACGTGGAATTACAACGTCTGTGAAAAAAGAGATTCTAAAAAAGGAATGTCCGTGTTTTAAAACATAGTGTCAAGATGTACCATAAAATCTTCAAGAAAAAAACACCACGAAACCACAAACTAACTCTTCATATTGCCAAAGATGTAAGTTACTAGATGCACAGGATATGTGTTAGAGAGACTGAATAATCAATGATAAGAAAATCAGGTCTGTCTTCCCTCTTAAGAAGATCTATTGACTCAGTCCATTACAACTGAGATGCTTTTTATGATGAGATGATTTTTATGGTATTTACTTTCAGAGAGATGGAACCCATTGCATAGTAAGATCCAAAGGATGTGATACTCTTTGTCAAGATGTGGCTACATCTCTCCTCTCGACCTTATATAATGTAATCAGTTATATCAAAACTATTTGAATGACATGCTTATTCCAGTAAAGAAGCACCTGTGTATGTTAAACAAGTGAGACCCTAAAGGATGAGGGGTTTAAGAAAAATGTATGTGTTTGGTTAGCTCCTAAATTCTGAAATCTTAAAGGTCTTTTCAGCAGAAACAATTCTATGATTTCATCTGTCTAACCCTAAAGCTGACTCCAGCTTTCACTAAGGATTGATGCACTGAGACCTAGTCAGAGACCAACAACTCATTGGTTAGCTAACATGCTTTCCTATTAATCAACAGGAAAATGGCTTATCTGAAAAAGGCAACTCACTGACCCGTGATACCACTAATACCCACACAACAGCTCATTCAGTATTGGAAAGTCACTAAGTATTGATGGGCTCCTGCTGGATACAGGTAAGTAGGAGTTATAGGCTGCACGAACTCCAAGAAGATGCAGCAAAGGAAAAGACTAGAAAAAAAATTAATCTTTACTACAGCAGTACCAGCTGAATGAGACTAATAAAACTAATGCTCCTCTTTTGCCCTTTTTCACATCTATAAAAGCAGAGATTCAGTTGTACAAATGGTTTGAGACACTTCATTTCATGAAGAAAGTTTGCAGCACCACATAAAATAGAGCAAACTTAAATCGGTGATTACTGCATAATGAACCTGTCAAAGGGAGAACTCTGTCTAGTGTTTGTATGTAAGACTGCAGATTTCTGGTCATGCTTGCATCAGTGGCACATAGGCATACAGGACTAACATGTAGGTAAGTTAAAATCCATAATTATTTGAAGAAAAATTAGTATTTACCTTCATAAGAGCTCTGATAAGCAGCCAGACTGGAACACCTTTCAGCAAAATCTGTCTGCTCCCTCCAATACTGAGCAAACATGGAAAAGAAACTCCTACTAAACCAGGTACTAACTGTGAAGTTCACACTGCTGCAGTGGGCTCTGCTGCTAGTTCAGAGGAAGGGCAGCAATAAAACTCAGTGAACGTTTTCTTGCACAGCTTCAAGCGTCTACATAATTGACACAGATTTTGCTACAGGAGAAAAGCATTAAAAAAGGGTACTTTAAAGCTTTACAGTATCAACAGACAAGGCCATCTTTCTTCAACTAGCAATCTCAAAAGTAGCACAGAAATTCAGCCTACTTGGTGCACTTAAAATCTTCTTCCCAACAAGAGACATAACTTTGAAAATGGTTGGGGTTTTTTTTATAATTATTACCATAATCTAATGCTTCCCATTATCACACTACATTCAGCAGCTTTCTGCAGCTTATGGATTAGCTCTGAATTTTATAGCCCAGGTAGCTACCTAAAATAGTTTGGCAAAGTTGAAGTTGTGAGAAAACTGCCCCCAAAAGTTACATTTTGTGTTTCTTAAACACAACCAAACATGAGACACCACAACAAACAAAACAAACAAACAAACAAAAAACCCAACAACCAAGCCAACACCACCTCCTCATCTTATAAATTCAGGAAGCGTGGACTTCGTGGGGAATATTCTCTGCTATCCTCACAGGAGTACAGACAAACTTGGTTCAGTTTGGAACTCCTGCAGGAAAAAACAAAACACTTCAGGTTCATTACCTCAATAGTCTTTCCATATTTTACCTGTTAAGGTCTCTAAAGAATGGATTGAGCTTTTCTGGATGACTGTCACAGCATTCAGTACTGACCAAAGGCATACAAAGTGATTAAGTATGCTCCCTACAGCCCACAGTTACACAACACTATGAAGAGAGGCATCCTGGTTATGCCCAGTAGTAATGTATCTGTTCACATACAGGAGAAGCCATTGCTGTAAAAGTACAAATGTTGGCTGGAGTCTGGAGGTACCAGGGAGCTGCTGGGACAGGACAGGAGTAGCAACGAGTGCATGATTCTGGAGCTGACGTGTGCCAGGGCTGTTTCAGAGATTTCCCACCTGGCCTTCTGCCTTAAGACCCCTCTCAACCCTCCAGTTAATTTGAGACAATTCTGGTTCCTAGGCTCTGCACAGCTTACTGCAGTTCAGAGATTTACTTGAAAGAAAAATCCTGCTGAGCACATGGAGTGCAGACAGTCTCCAGGGAGTTCCACAAGGAAATGTTGCTATGTCCAGATCACAAATTTTCAAAAAGAAAATAGACTCAATTTTGGCCTATTTTCATATAAAATTAGAAATTTCAAGTACACGTTCCAGCTCAGAAATCCACTACCATATTTCAAAGAAAAGACTGCCATAAAAAAAATATCACAAGACAATCACTCTAGTTTTGTTTCTGAAAACATATGAAGAATTTTGGCTGAAAACTTTAAATAAAATGAAACTCAAGGCAAAGAAAAGGCATAAAGTACTTCAGTCCAAAAGATTAGAGTCCAGCAACATTATAAAAACCTGAATACAGCTTTAAAGGTTTAAAATTTTCCTAACGCTCTCTATTAACTGTGAAATGAGCAACTGAAGAACACCAGCAGGAACTATGACTTGTGTGAACTCCCATTCTCACTTAAGCAACTATGTGCTTCGCTACAGGAGTTTACAACTGCACAACAAAATAGGACACTCTGTCAATGAAATAGAATCACAACTATTCAAATTGTTCACTAAGTTTGCAAACTGATGAGTGAACAACTAGATGCTCTCCAAGTGATTTGCATAATGGCCAATGTTGGGTTCCATGAAGTGACAAAGCAGGATGATCCAGCAAACACAAATAAAACATAAAACTACCTTCCTCTTTAAAAATTCCAGCTATTTGTTTGGAATTACTATTGAGATCAGGTAACATTAACACTTTACACCATCTTGTTTTCTACAGAAAAATACTGTATGAAGGGCAAACCAAACTGACCTTTGCAAGCCTCAGAGATACCACACTGAGTTGGAAGACTTAACAGCCTTGATCTTAAACAGTGGTAGATAGTCCATCCTAAGAGTACTGAGTGAAGGCAGCAAACATGACAGTGAAGCAGTGTGGACATACACAGAAGACAATATTCTCTCAAGTTATTACAGAAAACAAGAGTACTTTTAGACCCGCAGTAAGCAGGAGGTGAAGTCCACAAGGATCTGGTAAGACCTCTCAAAGAGTCTAAAGCAGGGGAAAAAAACCCCACCTCAACAATAAGAAAACACAATGACCAGGAGAGGTTTTTTCTTCACTTCCAAGCAACCTTGAACATACTATTTAATCTCAAATTATGTATAAATAAAACCAGAAACAGCCATGGCCACTAACTCTCTAATTCCAGTTACCACTGCTCAACTTCCACAATAAACAATTTAAAGTTCTTTGAACTATCATGAGAAGAGCACTACATGCAGTAGGCCTAAAACTGGAACACCTCTGAGTATAGCTACAGTTGGTCCAAAGTTATACCTTTGTCTAAATACCTTTTTTTTTTCCTGGGGGTGGGCAGTGTTTAGGTTTTTTTTTACAGAATATACTATTTCAGCTGGAAAGGACCTAAACCACTTACCTAGTCCAACTGTCTGACCACTTCAGGGATGACCAGAAGTTAAAGCATGTTGTCCAAACTGGTATTGTCCAAATGCCTCAAACGCTGACAGGCTTGGGGCATCAATGACCTCTCCAGGAAGCCTGTTCCACTGCTTGACCACCCCCTTTCCAGACACTGCTTCCTAACAGGCAGTCTAAACCTCCACTGGCATAACTTTGAGCCATTCCCATATGCCCTATCACTGGATACCACTGAGAAGAGATCAGCACCTCCCTCTCCACTTCTCCTCAGGAAGCTGTAGAGAAAAAATGAGCTCATCCCTCAGCCTCTTTTTGTCCAAACTAGACAAGCCCAAAGGCCTTAGCCACATCTCATCGGACATTCCTTCCAGCCCTTTCACCACCTTCATCACTCTCCTCTGGATGCATTCAAGGACTTTTAATACCAGCAGATTTGCCCCATCAAATGTCTCTTCTATCCCAAGAGAGGTAAGAAAGATGCAAAAAGCAGCAATAATTCTTTTAACAGCACTGCCTGTTGGCACTTGGTTTCACCACCAGCTATGCTACTCGTGACATTCTGTAAGCTTCAGCTCTACAGACTCCATACATACAGAACTTGTTTTCAGCTTCTCCTCCCTCACTTTATGATACACACCTTTGCTGCTTGCTCCTCAGCAAGGAGGCTCAAGTCTATCTTTTCTGTGCACTCCCCATACAACAACTGAGGTACATGGGTGGAGAGTTTACTCCTATTTACTTAATTCCTGCATGCATAGGATAGGTATGCCTGCAAAGGCTTTTGAGGCAATTTTCTACGTTCATTTATTTGAGCCCCAGGCTTAATACCTGCATAGGGGCATTTAACCACCTATGCTGCCTCAGAAGTTGAACTAAAATCACTTTCCATTAATGCTAAACACATGGTTCAATGGAACAATTAATAAAAATATTACAAAATACACACGCAAAGCTAAACAAATAGGAAACAAGGATCAGAAGCACTGGACTCATCTGTGCTTAATGGATTTGCAAATGGTGCAGTATTGGTAGGCCTACGTAATCGGATTTTGTAACAGAGAGGTAGCTTTTCCTGATTTGGCTTCCATCACTGTCCCAAATCTAGACCAGAATTTTTGCCAAGGCAGCTGTATCTGTAACACCACCGTAACTCCTGCTATATCCAAACCATGAGGTTTCTAACAGCACAGTAGTATCAGCTAACACCAGGACTACTTTTCAACACACTCAGCTACTCAGCTACACAGTGAAGTGTTTCCCTCTAGATCACTCCTTATACTAGTGCTACACTGTTTTTGTAAAAGAAAAGGGCATACTGAGCATTAGGAAAACTTACAGTGATTAATGAAACCACAGAAACATCCTAAAATATCCTTCAGAAGAGAGGCATCAGCTGAATATTATCACACACTATTCAACAACTAAAGTACGTCATGCTGCTGTTGCCTCCTCAGCCCCTCCAGGACACTAAAGGAATGTGCACAAACCAGCAAGGCAGAAGAGAAGAAACTCTGTTAGGTATGTCATCCATGTTAGCATATTCCTACAGCAACAACTGTTAACTTACTGTCCTCTCTGAATTCAGAATAACTTGAAGACAGACAGGGTTTAGAGATGACAACCTTACTTTTGTCAGGAAGACTGGAGGCAGTAAGCTTTAAAAATGCTTTGACTTTGACTTATTTTTGCAGAAAAATTGCTATTTACAAGTGAGCTGCACCCCGATAACCTTCTTACTAAAACCAGCTTGATACCTTTTGAGCAAAGCTCACAGTACATCTACAAATTACCTAGGTAACAGTTTTGAAAACCTTACTAGCATCTAGTCCTGTGCTTGCCTTTGGCAGAAAGTTTTTGACTCATATGTCCAATTAATCCACAATCACATTCTTCATAGAAAGACTGCTGGAAAAACTCAACTTGCTGGAAACAGTAACTGCAATTACTGACCCTCTTCAAGTCAGCCAAAACTAAATTGCAAAGTAGATTTTTTGGCATTAGAGCTATAACTTTATGGTGCAAAGAAAAGCAAGTCTGCAAGAAACCAAGCCCAACTTTGTGAGAACTCAGAAAATGAGATACAAGTGGTGAGTTTAGAAGTAAAAAAACCTGAGAATGGACCACAAACAAGACTAACCTTTTTCTATATTTGTATTGCATAACAAAAAAGGGGCAAGAAACCTACTTTGCACATCTTTGCTCTAAACTGTCAAACAAAGCATTAATATTAAAGAAATATTACCAGCACGGAGATAATTTGCTTATCATGGTACAAAATTGATTCATCTCGTATTTAACTAAAGTTAAAAGATGTTATAGAAATTCGTGGGCTATGTAGCTCTTTTGCAGTTTGTTTCTGCTGCTACACAGTCAAAAATAAGGGAATTATTCACATAACTGAAGTAAAATGTGATTTCATTACATGATATTTCTTGAGCCTACAAGCAAGAAGTTACAGGATTAAAACCAAAGTCATTTATATCTTCAGAAAAATATACAAAACAGGTATAACCACAAGTCTTGAACTATTGTCATCTATACTTGGGGAGAATATTTACTAGCCAAATAAGCCAACTGTATTACTGAAAACAGGGCTATGAAGTTCCTCTAAAGTTCACTACCAATAAGAATTTCCAAGTATCAGTTAAACATAGATAGCCTTGGAAAGACAACTAGCGATACATTAGTATGCTAATTTTTCCCATTCTTAAAATTCTGATCAAAACTACTTGCAAAAAAAAAAAAAAGCCAAACAGCACTCACCAAAAAGATGCAACAGTGGGGAAGAGATAAAAAACCAATGCACGAGAGCAGAGAGATTTCAACTTTGGGGACACTTAAGAAAGAGTTAGCCCCTAGCAGATCTAGTCCTGAAAACAAGCACAATTTTAATCAACAAAAAGACTGTTTTGCCTGAATACATACATTTCTATACAGTACAGTAGAACAAAATGTTTTCCCAAAACCACATTTCATATTGAATACAAGTCCAAACCTTTATCTAAAATACCAGCTGACTACTACTACCTTCAGAGACAAATTACTCGACTGGATCTTAAGGCCCCTAACCTCTTTCCTGTTCTCAGCTCTTAGACAAGCATCAAAATAGAAATCTTGTTCAATGCAGTGGTCACTACTCATCTACATAAGCAACTCTGACCTATAAAGAAGTGCAATTACTTGAAAGTTTTGAATTTTAGGCACGTTCCTTCTGACAAAAACACTGAAAATCCTTTAACAGATGCTTTACTCCCAAAGGAGTTTGAGAGAACAAAACCATGTCATATGCATATAAGGACTAACAGTTCCACCAACAAAAATGCTAAATCCTCTAACAGATGCTTCAGACTCCAAGGAATTTGAGAGAACAAAACCATATCATCTGCACATAAGAACTGACACTGGTCAACCCAGTCTCTTGAAGCAAAGCAGTTTTCTCACTTCTTACAGCACAACTCTTTCAGCAATATAGGAATTAAAGTTTCTAACAGATTCCCAGATTTTCTCTTTTTAGTTCCAGTAACGGGAAACAGTAGATCAGCAGGCCAAAAAGAAAGAGTCCTTTTATTTATTCAAATAAATGTTGCTAGAATACAATTCAATGGGCAATAAAAATACCTCTGTAATATAGACTACCGTGTGGATTTACTGAACTTACAAACATTTTAATTGAAACATGAAAGCACTGTAGACAACCATAAAAGAAGTTATTCTGGAATTGTCACACTGAAGGACTAATTTCTGTTATCTTTCTAAAAAAGAACAAAAAATATTTTTTCATCCTCCAAGTGAACAGAAATTAGAAAATCAGCATTTCTACAATTTTACCAGTGCACAAAACATTAAGCTTCCAGAGTAAACGTAGCTTTTCTCCAAAGTCCCTTTCAAGCATTCTCTTCTACAGATAGACATCGAAAGAAACGGCCAATCATAATGCCATAATCCAAGATGAGACAATTCTTTTAATTGCCAAACCAGTCTATAAACTAATAATGTCAGCAAATACCAACAGGTAAACAATGCACTCCTGAAATACAGTAATGGGAACAACATAAGAAGAACAGCCCAGCCCATCAAAGGGTGCACCTAATAAAAAACCTGTCTGGCCAATACCTGCTGTCCAGCAAGGAATATAAGAACAAGTGAACTTATTAACACATTTCTGATATCCTCTTACAGAGTTAGTGCTTTGCATTTCAGGGCCTTAAACCAAGAAGTAGTACCTCTGCATTGTCCAAGATTATATTAACAGAAATTTTAATCTCTTAATCTAAATTATTACATATAGTTTGACTTACATCTGTAGGAAACAGAGGTCCTGCTGACCAATAAATAAGGCATCCTGATCTTAAGGACAATGACTAAGAAATTTCTTTAGTAGATAAACCACAACTTTTTTTTAAGATAAAGGTGGTTTGATAGTAAAACTTTAAATCTAGTTAATAAACAGATCTACCCAGCATTGTAACAATCTGGATTAAGGCCTTGACTTAATATTAAAAAATAAATACAAGTAAAGCAAAATCACAGCCATTCATGCTTGTTGCCAAAGTTTTAAACAATGTCAAATGTCCAAATGAGTTAAGGCACTGGCAAGAAGTTGCAGAAATACCCAAAGAGATCTTGGCAGCAGAAACTTTGTTTAGTGGATTCAGGAGGCTTTTCTTACATTAATGGTGTAGCCAGATGAGACAGACTTGAGAGGACAAATCCCTGCAGTATGAAGGGACAACACAAGACCATCATCCCTCTGTGTCCCCTCACCCCATCACACACTCCAAAGCAATCTCTTAGGCTAATGCCAGCACTCAAGAGTTGGTGTCCCTGGTTCTCCCTCCATAAGCTGTTAGCAAATAACTCAGAAAAGAACATCATGAATTGAACAAGCTGGTCAAATAAAAAACTGAGAAACCATCAGAGAATCCAGGGACTCCAACTGCATAATAACAAAGGTACAATTTAGGACAGGCTGGACAGAAACCTTATTAACTACAAACACAGTAAAGGAATTCCAGTGTTAACAGAACTGGGTACCCATCCCTGTGAGGAATGCACTCCTTAAGTACCTTGCTAAGCAGCCACAATTTTAAGGACTCAAGCAGTAACATAATATGGAGAGATGGTTCTTGGCGGAGCCTATAGGAGTGGCACACCAACCCAGTATTACCCTAACTCAGAACTGGGGAGTTGGAAACAATCACAGGCTGCTAGCTTTTCATTGAAAGGAATGTTCTTTTAGAAAATACAACTTTTTAGCCATACCTCTCAATCTGAAGTATTAATTTTACCACTATAACTGCTTGACAGATTAAAAATACATAGTTATTTTCCTCTTTCAAGCCATCAGTAAGACCAATGAATGAGAAATGAGATCTACCACATGGGAAGAGACAAGTGAATAGAAACTTTAACTTACTGAACAAATTTTAAATAAAAAGGTATTTTGATCAAAATCGGTGACTTAACTACTTACCCACTATATCTGCAGGAATAAACTACAAACTAGTTTTAAAATGCTACTTGTATATTTAATTGAATTCCACTTTCTATCCAAGTGATGTTTAACATGTTTTAAAAAAAAAAACAAAAAACATTTAATTCACCATTCCCAAACAGAAATGTGAAAATTAAAGATCTAAGAAAACAAAGCACCAACTAAGCAGTATAAGTGTTTAACCAAATCTATCACACAAAGATTCCAGTCAACTGAAGATTAAAGATAATTTGCAGTCTAAAATTAATTCACTTCATTCATATGCTACTTCAAAAGAATAAGAGACCTCTTATTGCACTAGTGGAATGATTAAAATACTTCCTTCTTCACAGAGGCCAAATGTAAAAGCTCTCCAATAACCAAGTTTAGTAATGGGTACTCCTTCCATAAGGAAGTCAGTCAGTAAATCAGGTTCTGCTGCACAGGCCATACTGCAAAAGCAAAAATCTAATGTACAGAGTATATAGATATAAAAGTGGACATAATTCAAAGTATCAGAAGTTAGACATCTTGGAGATGGAAGTCTGGTGGTTGAAGTCTTTCCAAGAAACAGGGTGCTTGCAGGTTTACCCTATTAAACATTCATCTTTATCTAATCATGGAGAAAATTAAGTCAAACTGGCAAAAGTAATCACTATAACCTAAGTTTTTAAGGGACAAATATTCTCAGGCAGTTTTTAATCACAGTTTTGATCAAGTCCAATTCATAAAACAGTAAGTCCTTGAGTCTCCAATAGAAACATGTAAAAGGTGCTAAGTGCCAGACCTTTTTATCCCAGAATTACAATTCTTAATCCTATGATTAACATTTGGGTCTTGAGCAATGAGGCCCAAACTCCCATCTGGGAGCCAGGCTGACTGTTGAATTACTATCAGAATTCATTCTGCTGAGGAGGAATAAAAACATTATCAGATTAGGTATTGCAGAAAAACTACTTTCAGTTCCTTCCACTAGACTTACTTTAAGCAATCTTTCAAATTTCACCTCTGCAAATATACTCCAATCAGAAATTGCTGAAGCACTTCCAAATACTGTAAAAGCTTCTGTCTGGAAGAAACTGGTGCTCAGCACAGTACTGCAATACAACAGTATTCTAAGAACACTCCAGGTATCTTCAACAGCGAGAATATTTGTTATAAAGACTTCAAGTTTGCAGAGACCTTATACACTGCACCGAAATTAGTTTCTAACTCTGCTGCAGGAAAAAGAAAAGCAAATTCCTGACCTCTTTGATGATTCGGCTACTGTAGAGACCCAAACTCTCACAAGAAAGGACTACTAGTTTAAATACTTTGGCTGATAACAAAGTAGCTGGATACTACTTGATTATGTAGCAACATAATCAAGCTACATTATCCAGCTAGCCAGGAATACACCATATATGGCTACATAAAAAAAATACTTCAGAGTCCTCAAGAAGTATATTAGTTATCTGGGCAGCCTCCATCTCCCCCCCCCCCCATGCTTCTTATCCCAATCTTTCAAAGATAGGCTTTAAATGTTTTGCAGCTGTCCAACATTAAGGCTGAAGAATTCAACAACCACGGCTGTGTAAAAGCACAGGGTGAAAAGCAACTACCAAGTTATCCAGGAATTCAGGCCCAGTTACAGATCCAGAACAGGTTCCTGACTCCAATGTTCTTTAACAAAATCTGGATAAGGTCCTAAGAGCAGGTAACCCTATAAAAATACTCCTTCTTCCTTTCAGAGAATTCTTCAAAGGACTTTCTACCATGTAAACTAGTGCAAAGTATGCATAGCTACGTTGAGTTTTAGCCAATCTCTCAGCCAAAAATATCAACCACCACCACTGCACACATTTTCTTACTGAGATTTTCAGAAGGTCTGCATAATCTTATAACCGTGAAGCTAGTGAGCCATTTCATATTTCCTGAAACTAAACTGCACATTAGATGATTCACCAATTAGTGTATTCATGAAGCTTTAAAAAGCAATCAAAATTTCATTTTTGTTGAAAAATTTAACAGAGATGTCCAGCTGTATGCATGGAGAGAGCATGTGGGCTTCTCTCCTTTATTTAACTTAACTAACAGCTACGTTAGCTGGTGAAAAATATTCAGTGTGTCAGAGTTAATTTATAGAGCTGACAAAGTATAAGGGCTCCAGAAGGTATAGCATACATTTACTAAACTTTAAATACAATCTTTTAACTAGATATAGCTCAAAGATTAAAATACTCTGTCCAACAATCAAACCACACAACTGCATATCGTCTCAGGGCAGTTATTTAATGGAGCAACTCCATGTTTGCTTCAAACTAATGCACAGGTTAGCAGGATCAGAAAAGGTGTTAATCTTTCTGATCCCAAACTCCATAAATGAAAGTGCATTTTTTTTTTGTAAACTAGGTAGACAACTTCAGAAGACAGCTGGCATCTCAACAGAGTGTAGGCCATGATCTGATGGTGGGGAGGCACTGCCTGTTGCTCAAGACAAGCAAACCTTGTGGCCTTAATGAAGCCTGTAGGCATAAATACCAGAGTGTAATACTAAGTGCTAATTTCCCCTTAAGGCTGAAGAAACTACCAAGCATAGCTCTTGCAGAAAAAAGAGGCAAGGAAATCAGCCTAAAATAGACAGCTACTCAAGAATTACTTAACTAGGCAGCCTATTCCAATATTTTGAAACAGGAATCAGTATTTTAGGAGCTTATGGTGAAGCCTTTACCTCAGAAGTTCTTCCATTCTACAGAGTTAAGAATGTGCATTTTAGTGAAGACAAAGGTATCCTGCTTAGGTTTTACATTTGCTTTTGCTATTTGTAGCAGTAAATGAAACATCTCAACTAACTACATCTCAAGAACAGATAAACCTGCTGTGTGAAAAGTTACATGGAGTCATCTGAACCTACCAAAAATTGAGCTATTTAGAAATAGACTAAAACAGGAGAAGATGGTTTGCAATTATTAACAGCAATCATCACTGTTCTTTGAATAGATTATTTGAGACCAGAAAAAATGAATGTTGTACCATTTTGGGACATTAGTCCATCAGGGAAACACATGAATTGCCACATCAAATTCAACGAACAGTCATTTCTCTAGAACCTTGCTGCAGAGTGACAGGTTTCACATGTTTCAAAGATTAAAAAAACCCTTTCTAATAGAACACAGTTTATTTCTAATCCCTTCCATCTGCTCTCTCTTTCTTAGATGTACCTGCCATTAAAGAGCAATAACTTCTAGATATTCCTCCAAGGATGAATCCAGCCATTTTTCCAATGATCTCATACATACCAAGTCATGTCAAGCTCTTTATTGCATGCCACCCTGCTGTCTGAATTCAATAGTATTGTGAATAGTATAGTTGCATTGCTCATGCAATTCTGAAAACACAGTGGATGAAAGACATTTATATCAACTGGAAAATCCAAACAGATTTCAGCAGCTCAGTCCATCAGGCCTCAAAATAGGTTTTGTTTTCTCTTTTTTGTAGCTTGCTTTGGACTGAAAAATGCACCCTAAATGTATAGCAAATTCACTCTGCCACAGTTATTAACGCACAAAATCCACAAGAAGACAGGATTAAATCTGTTCTGACAGAGACCCTATTGCTAAGGGTATCGCTTTGATAGCAGGTCCACTTGAGTATCTCAGTTTACAGATTGAAAACTGAATGAATTAGGAGGTTGTTAGCTTGGAAGCTTGCCTTCTTTCCATATCTCACTGTAACAACCTCAGCAATTGGGGATATTCATGGTAACAAAGGTTACGTTCAGGCTGAGGGCTGCACAACATCTTCAGCAGGAAGCCTTTAATGGCCTAAACCTGCACAACTCAAGATCTTGAGGTGTGAGAAGCACATCTCAAAATTTCTATGGGTTTAACACAGTTTAACTGCAAAATTGTTTTAATGTCATCTGTGTGCACGGTGGCCCATGAGACATTTAAATCCAGAAGAAAAGTTATGAGATCTACACAAGACGAACGGCATCTGGGGGCTATGATGTACTCCATAGTCACTACCTAGTGACACAACCCAAACTCCTCTTCCTGCAAAGGAGTTATGAAAGGACATTCCATCCTCCTCAATAATTCACAGGACTCAAAACTTCTGGCGCCTATAAATTCCAATCTCCATATTGTACAAATACACTTTGTGGGGTGAAACAGGACTAAAGCCTCTTTTTTGTAAGAGTACTTTACCTTAGAGTAACAGCCCTAAACTAAAGTGAAACAGGTTTACATGAAAGTAAAATAGGAATTATAGCCTTATTGTATAATCCCATATTAAAATAAAAGCATTTCTAGAAAGGCACATTAAGAGACTGGTTCTGTAAAAGAAGTTCACACTAAAAGGTTCAGCAACTGAACAATTGCCTTCCAGTACTGGGTCCTAACTCACATGATATTAAAATTATTAAAGTGAAACTATGCTAAAGTTATCTTTTAAGGGATAATGCACTTAAAACCTAATAAAATATTTACTGTGGTACTTGCAACCACAGAACGGTCATTTTTGCCATTCACCCAGAAGGGACCAAAAAACCACGCAAAATGCAATTGCTAATCTCTAAGGGAATTTTAACTTTAAAAAATAATTACACAAAAGATGTTAAGATGAAGTAAAAACTCAAGAAAACAGAGCACTCAAATGTAATTTAAGTATTTAGCCGTGAAAACGCAGTTTAGTCTTCCACATGCTTTAAAGACAAGAAAAAAACCTCTCCAGATTTTCACTCTCACGTTGATACCCAATGAACATATTTAGCTCCCTTGTCTTCTGAAGGAGGCAGGTCCATTAAAAATTATACCCAGTCAACTTCCACGAAACTTTATGGAACATACTTCTTTTTAAAAAAGATTCTATAAATGCAAGCTTTAGTAGCACTTTCAATTCATATCACCCCCCCATACAGACAGTTTGCTTGGGCCACATCTATTCTCAAAGTATGTTCTTGTAGGAATAAGCTGCAGCAACAAAAGCACTCCTTAATTTTTTGCAACTTAGGTGGGAAAAGCCAGACTTTTACCAAACTCACAAACCATACTGGAATTAGCCTCAGTAGAAAAGCGCTTTATTTTTCCTAAGAGGGTTTGTGTGGCATGGTCCGGGATCACACCTCGCATAATGGGATATGGTACCTACATGATGATTAGCCTAAAATATATAGCTTAGAATCATAGAAACAGTGCAGAAAGGAGACAAAAGGGGTGATGGGGGAAATAAGAAAAAAAGAAACAAACAAACATAAAAAGGAGCATTCAGGAAGCAGGGAATGGAAGCATAACTATTGTACATGCTGCGTTCATAAGAATACATGATCAGCTGATACACAAGCCCCGATGAAACACACAGATCAGAGACAGAAATGTATTCCACGAGATTAAGCTACTGTGATTCAGTGCAAGTACTGAAGTACAAAGTTAACAACAGCAGAAATAACACGATTTACTGCTTCTCCAGTTCCAAGAAACCATTCATAACTTTGAGTTAGATGCATTGAAAGGCGACTTCCAAACTTTTATGGCTGCTCGTGAGGGAAGCAGCCTGCTGTTTACCGTACCACCTTCCACAGCAGGGGTTGCGCGCCCTGCAGGCTCTTTAACGGCAATCCTGGAAGGGTGATTTCCATGCGGACAAACTCGGGAGCCAACACGGCTGCAGGAGACCGCCGACCAAAGACCCTCGCTCCTGCACCAGCTTCGGAATTCACCTGGAAGGCCGGGCGGAGCAGGAGCGCGGCGCTGCCGTCCCGCCAGCTGCCCGACACGGGGCAGCCCTGACCGACCGCCTCGGGGTGCCGGCACCGCGTTCGGGCAGGGGCGGGTTTAACCCCCAGTCCCGCGGGCTTCGTTGCAAACGCCGGCCCCGGCTTCCCCTGCCTCTCTCTCTGAGCGACCGAGCCGAGCTGCGCCCCGCTACCGCGTCCCCTCCCCCTGGCCCGGGGCGGCCTTCTCCCCCGCGGGCACCCCGCCGCGCCCCGGCCCGGCCGAGCCCCGCGGCGGCGGTCCGCCGCCCAGCCCTCTCGCTCGCCTGGCGCCGTCCCTTCCCCCGGCTCCCTCGGGCGCTGCCTGCCCGCGACCGGGAGACGGCGGCAGCTCCCGCCTCCCTGCCGGAGCCGCGGCCTCGGGGGGGGGGGCGAGCGGCGCGGGTCCCGTCCAACCGAGCCCGAGCAGCGACCGGGAGGCACCTACCGCTGCGCCGCGGCGGGGACAGCGAAACCTCAGCGCCGTCCCGGCGGCCCCAAGGGCCGCAGCATCCTCCGCCGCCCCGCCCGGGCCCGCCGCCTGCCGCTCGGCGCGGACGGAGCGTCCCGGTGGAGCCCCCTTCTCGGCCCCCCTCCGCCGAATGGAAAATAGTTCCCCGGGCCGTGGAGCGGGGAGAGCGGGAGCGACACCTCGCTGGCCAATGGGAGCAAACCTGACCCTCCGCAGCACCAATGGAAGCGGCAGGCTGGCTGAGGCGGGGCTTCCCCCAGCCTACTGGGCCGCAGCGTTCGGACTGACCCGCTAGGATGTCTCCGACTAGCCTCCGTTGGCGACCATCTTGGGGTCGGGCGCGATGCCTAAGCTGGGAAGAGATTCTCCGGCGGCCATTTTGGGTTCGGGCGCGGGGAGGGGCTGGGTCACGTGTCGGGGGCCGACGGGAGGAAGTGGCGCGGCAGGGGGCGGGGGCGGCCGCCGGCGGGGCGGGGCTGGGCGGGGACTCAGCTCGGTCGCGGCCCGGGCAGTGGCGGGTGGGGGCGCAACGGGGCTCTGCCGCCGGGCCCTGCCCGGTACGGTCGGACCAGGCAGGAGCCGCATCCGGGTTGGAATTAAGCCGTGACAGTCGGCGTCAGAGTAGGAGCGGCGGCGGCTGACGGGAGCGGCAGGCAGCGCCGTTCCTGTGCTCACGCGGGAGCCGGTTAAGACGTGCCCTGCCACTCTGGCCCTGCGGGGAAGACCCCAGCCCCGCACCCGCCGCAGGGACGTGGGCCTGCTCGAGCAGGTCTAGAGGAGGGCCGTGGAAAGGGTCAGGAGGCTGAAGCATCTCCCCTGTGCGGCCAGGCTGAGAGAGTTGGGGTTGTTCAGCTTGGAGAAGAGAAGGCTCCAGGGAGACCTTATGGGGGCCTTCTAGGACTTAGGGGGGGCCTGCACAAAACAGGGGCAGGGGCTCTTTGTCAGTGAGATGACAAGGACTAACAGTTTCAGACAGAAAGAGGGTAGATTTAGGTTAGATATTAGGAAGAAATTCTTTACCGTGAGTGTGGTGAGACACTGGCACAGGTTGCCCGGAGAAGTTGTGGATTCACCGTCCCTGCAATGTTCAAGATCAGGCTGGATGGGGCTTTGTGCAGCCTGGTGTGGTGGGAGTTGTCCCTACCTGTGGCAGAGGGGGTTAAGACTAGATGATCTTTAAGGTCCCTTCCAACCCAAACTATTTTCTGATTCTATGAATCCTGCCAAGCACAGGCTTGGGATGGAGTTTGGATGGCTCCCCACAAGTGGGCTGGGGGGAGCTCAGCTGCCTGGACCTTGCAGTGGTGCAGGCCCCAGCTCTGCTCTTCTCTGCTACAGCACTACCCCATAAAAGCTTTTAAGAAGTGTTCGGAGCAGCTCCCAAATGTGATGAGTGCATATTTTTGTTGTTGTTGTTGAGAGAGATGGCTACCTGTCTGACATACCTGCTGTGGCAGCTGCTCATTTAGGTGATGCCTCCAGCTGCCCTGGCATTATATTTGAAGAAGTCAAATACTAACTTGTAAAAAGAAGGGATTACTAAATGCTTACAGATTAAGACTCTTCAAGACACGTGGGTATTGTTGGAGTATTTAAAACATTTAAAACAGTTTCCCTCCCTGTAACATGGAGCAAAGTCATTGCTTGGCTGAAGTACAGATGAAGTACATTTGATCACATCTGATGAATTGCTTGTTGCTGCACTGATACAGAAAGACAACTTGGTATTCTACGCAACAGCACATCTCATCTTTCTGCATCTAGCAGATGAAGCGGGATGTTACAGCATGAAGGGTGGACCATTAGATGGGGAGAAAATGGTTAGAGCATCAGGCTGAGAGCGTAGGGGTCAATGGGTTGTACTCTACTGGAAGACAGTAGAAAGCAGAGTACCACAGAGGCCAGTTCTGTTTGACTTCTTAGTGACTTTTGAAGAGGAGACCGAGTGCATGCTCATCAAGTTTGCAGCTGATGCTGAAGTGGGACAGTGGAAATGCTGGAGGACAGAGGGATCTAGACTGGCTGGGGGAATGGCCTGACAGGAGGAAGTCTAGGAGATTCAACAAGTCCAGCACCTGGGAATGGTACAGGCTGGGGAGCAGCTTTGCAGGAAAGGATGTGGGGTTGTAGGGTCTTGGTGGACAGTAAGTTGGCCATGAGCCAGCAGTGTGTCCTAACAGCAAAAGATGCCAAGAGCATCCTGGGTTACACCACCACAGGTATAGCCAGTAGACTGGGGGAAGTGCTTATTTGTTTCTGCGTAGCCACATATAGAATCACATGTCCAGTTCTGGGTCCCCAAATGCAAGGGAAACTTCAACAAACTACAGGGGGTTCAGTGGAGGCCACCGAGTTGTCCAGGGGAAGCTGCAGCTCTTGCCCTGTGAGGAGAGGCTGAGGTAACAGGCCTCATTCAGCTCGGAGAAGAAGCAGTTTCAGAGTACTTCTGCACACAGAACATAGTCTAGAATATACATTACCAGCAAAACAAAAACCCCCAAGACAAAATAATACACTGTATAAGCAATTCTGCACCTCGGAAGAGGATGAAAAAATATGATGAAACATACATAATTTATGTTAGTTGCATTCAAAATGATACTGATGAGGCCAATGTGTGAATTTACATTTCTAGAACAGGGTAGCACTCATGAAGGATTCATGTGCACCCCGCACAGATGCAGCTAAATTGCTACTTGGCTGTCCTACACAAACAGTGCAACAAAGAATGAGCTAACGAGTAGTAACAACAGGCAAAATACAGAGCCAGCACTGCCAGGAACTACTTGGTCTAACAGTTCAACAAGGGGAAATGCAGTCCTGCACCTGAGGACCAACAGCTCCAAGTGCCTGTACGTGCTGGGGGCTGGCTTGCTAGAAAGCAGCTTTGCAGAGAAGGACATTAGTGTCCTCGTGGACACCAAGACGAATGTGAGCCAGCAATGTGCCCTTGCCACAGAGAAGGATAACGGTATCCTGGGCTGCGTTACAAGGAGTGTTGCCAGCAGGTCGAGGGAGGTGATCCAGCCCCTCTACTCTGCACTGGTGAGGCCACACCTAGAACACAGTGTCCAGTTCTGGGCTCCCCAGTACAAGAGAGATATGGACTTACTGGAGAGAGTCCAACAGAAGGCTGCTAAGATCATTACGGGATTGGAGCATCGCTCCTATGAAGAGAGGCTGAGAGAGCTGGGATTGCTTAGCCTGCAGAAGAGAAGTTGCAAGGTATCTCATCAATGTATATAAATGCCTGAAGGTAGGATGTAAAGAGGACAGAGCCAGGCTCTTTACAGAAGTGCCCAGTGACAGGACAAGAGGCAATGGGAACAAACATGGGACATTCTGCCTAGACAGCAGGAAACACTTTTTCACAGTGAGGTTGACCAAGCATTGGAACAAGATGCCCAGGTGGATTGTGGAGTCTCCATTCTTGGAGATACTCAGGAAGAAAGTCTTAAAGGCACACAAGCAGCTGTCCCAGTGTGCCAAAAGATGAGCTGGCAGGGAAGAAGACTGGCCTGTTTGAAAAGAAAGCTCAGACTGGAACTTGGGAACAAACGAAGAGTTTATGGCCTTTGAAAGAAGGGTCAGGTCTCATGAGGACTACAAAGATGTAGTGATACTATGCAGGGAGAAAATTAGGAGAGCCAAAGCCCAACCTGGCTCAACCTGGCTACTGCTGTTAAGGACAATGAAAAATGTTTCCATAAATAGGTTGGACTTGATGACCCTGGAGGTCCTTTCCAACAATAATGATTCTATGATTCTATGGCCTCTAAAGGTCATCTAGTCTGACCCTCCTGCAGTGGGCAGGGACATCCTCAACTAGATCAGGTTACTCAGAGCCTCATCGAGCCTCACCTTGAATACCTCCAGGGATGGGGTCTCAACTACCTCCCTGGGCAACCTGTTCCAGTGTTTCACCACCCCCATGGTAAAGAACTTGATTCTAACATCCAATCTAAATCTACTCTTCTCTAGTTTAAAACCACTGCCCCTTGTCCTGTCGATACAGGGATTTGTAAACAGTCCCTTTCCCTCCTTCTTGTAGGCCCCCTTCAGGTACTGAAAGGTCTCTATTATGTCTCCCCGGAGCCTTCTCTTCTCCAGGCTGGACAACCCCAGCTCCCTCAGCCTGTCTTCATAGGAGAGGTGTTCCAGCCCTCTGATCATCTTTGTGGCCCTCCATTGGACCAGCTCCATCAGGTCCATGTCCCTCCTCTACTGAGGGCATCAGAAATGGATGTGACACTCCAGGTGCGGTCTCACCAGAGCAGAGTAAAGTGTCAGAATCACCTCTCTCAATCTGGCCACACTTCTTTTAATGCAGCCCAGGATGCGATTGGCCTTCTGAGCTGCAAGCACACACTGTATACTCATGTCCAGCTTCTCATCCCTTGTGCACTGATGTAGTCCCTTTATCATAGAAAGCCACTAGGTTCACCAGGCAGGATTTGCCCCTAGTAAAGCCACGCTGGCTGTCTTTGATCACCTCTCTCTCCTCCATGTGCCTTATCAGACCTTCTAGGAGAATCTGCACCATGACCTTCCCAGGCACAGAGGTGAGGCTGATGAGTCTGTAGTTCCCAGGGTGCTGCTTTTTACCCTTTTTAAAAATGGGTGTAGTGTGTCCCTTCTTCCAGACACCAGGGACTTCACCTGACTGCCAGGACTTCTCAGATACTATGGAGAGTGGCTTGGTGACTGCATCAGCCAATTCTCTTGGGACTCTGGGATGCATCTTATCAGGCCTCTTAGACTTATATATGTTCAGGTTCCTCAGATGGTCATGAACCTGTTTTTCACAAACAGTTAGAGGGACTTCGCTGCCCTGGTCCTCACCTTGTGATTTTTTAACTTGGGAGGTGTTGGGAGAGAGGTTGTCAATGAAGACTGTGGAAAAAAAATCTGTTGAGAACTTCAGCCTTCTCCTCATCTGTTGTTACTAGCTCACCGTTCTTGCTCTTCAGGAGGGGTATGCTTTCTTTAACCTTCCTTTTTTCATTGATGTACCTGTACATCAATGTACCTGCCTTATGAAAGGCACATCCTGCTTGATGAAACTGATCTTCTGTGACAAGATGACCCACCTAGTGGATGAGGGGAAGGATGTGGGTGTTGTCTGCCTGGACTTCCATAAAGCCTTAAGCACTGTTTGTCACAGCATTCTCATGGAAAAACTGTCTGCCCTAGGCCTGGATGGGCGTACGCTCTGCTGGGTAAAACACTGGCTGGAGAGGTGAGCCCAAAGAGTGGTGGTGAATGGAGGGAAATCCCGCTGGTGGCCGGTCACAGGCGGCCTTCCTCACAACTCAGTACTGGGGCCACTTGTGTTTCACATCTTTATCAACCATCTTGATGAGGAGACAGAACGCACCCTCAGTACATTTGCAGATGACACCAAGTTGGGTGGGAGTGGTGATCTGCTTGAGGGCAGAAAAGCTCTGCAGAGGGACTTGGATGGACTGAACTGATGGGCTGAGGCCAACCATATGGGCTTCAACAAGGCCAAGTGCCGGGTCCTGCACTCGGGCCACAACAACTCCAGGCCACAGGCTTGGGGAGCAGTGGCTGGAAAGCTGCCCGGCAGAAAGGGACCTGGGGGTGCTGACTGGCAAGTGGCTGAACATGAGCCAGCAGTGTGCCCAGGTGGCCAAGAAGGCCAACAGCATCCTGGCTTGTATGAGAGATAGCGTGGCCAGCAGGACCAGGGAGATTGTTCCTCTGTACTCGAGGCCACACCTCGAGTACTGTGTTCAGTTCTGGGCACCTCAATACAAGAAAGACGTTGAGGTGCTGCAGCGGGTCCAGAGAAGAGCAACTAATCTGGTGAAGGGCCTGGAGAACAAGTCTTATGAGGAGTGGCTGAGGGAACTGGGGCTATTTAGTCTGAAGAAAAGGAGGCTGAGAGGAGACCTTATTGCTCTCTACAACTACCTGAAAAGAAGTTGTAGAGAGGTAGGTGCTGGTCTCTTCCCATAAGTAACTAGTGACAGAACAAAAGAGAATGGCCTCCAGCTGCACCAGGGGAGTTTTAAAGTGGATATTAGGAAAAATTTTTTCACTGCAAGGGTTGTCAGGCATTGGAACAGGCTGCTTAGGGAGGTGGTTGAGTCACCATCCCTGGATGTGTTTAAAAGCCATGTAGATGTAGTGCTTGGGGATGTGGCTTAGTGGTGGACTTGGTAGAGTGGGGATAATGGTTGAACTCGATGGTCTTAAAGATCTTTTCCAACCTTGATGATTCTGTAATTCTATGATATTCAGAAGCCATCTACAATATGGTCCTGGGCAGCCAGCTCTAGCTGATCCTGCATGATTCAGGGAGGTTAGACAAGATGACCTCCAGAGGCCCCTTCCAATCTCTATCAGTCCTTGATTCCATAGCATTTAATATCACCACATCACCTGAGAGCATTGCTTACCTTTGTGCTGTTTTTGTCCGAGTTCATTTTCTTCCCAGTGGCTGGTATGGGGCTACGTTTTGTATTTGTGCTGCAGCTTTGCTAACACAGGAACGTTTTCATCGCTGCTGAGCAGCACATGCACAGAGCTGAGGCCTTTCCAGCCCTCACCCCACCCCCCCAATGAGTAAGCTGGGGGTGCACAAGAAGCTGGGAGGGGACAGAGCTGGGACAGCTGACCCCAGCCCACCAAAGGGATATTCCATACCATGCGATGTCAACCTCAGCATATAAAGCTGGGGGCAGGAGGAAGCAGGGACATGCAGAGCGATGGCATTTGTCTTCCCAAGTACCCGTTAGGCACGACGGCGCCCGGCTTCCCTGGAGATGGTCGAACACGCGCCTGATGATGGGAAGTGGTGAATGAATTCCTTGTTCTGCTTTGCTTGTGTGCACAACTTTTCCTTTACCTATTGAACTGTATCTCAACTCAAAAGTTTTCTCATTTTTACTCTTCCAGTTCTCTCCTACATCCCACCTATGGAAGTGAGCGAGTGGCTTTGTGGGGCTTAGTTGCTGGCTGGGGTTAAACCATTACACCTTCTCTATAATTACGTGGCACTGACTCCACTTGTATAAAAGCTCCATAAATCAGTTCTAACTTCAACTTGTAGGCTGTTTCCCTTTTTATTTACTTCTGTAGCAAACTAGCATTCATTTTCATTTCTAGTATGTAGTAAATATTTTCATGCTAGATACTCACAAACTTCTAAGAAGTATAAAGTTTTAGTAACATAAAAGCCCAGATTTGCTGTACCTCTTCTTATTCATAGAGCAAATCCTCTCGAGACTACTGTTTTTGTCAGGATTAAGGCTCAGCAACAGTCTTCACCTAATGAAAATACCTGCCACCCTGGCCTGCTCCTTGGGCAAAGAACTAGTAACTGAATAGAGGGAAATAGTCAACTGCTTTGTTCTTACTACTGCATGTTTCATTTTGGGGATCTGATGACAGGATGGAGGAAAAGAAAGTAGGCTACTTGCTATAAAGAAGAAGAAAATTTCCTAATACTAGAAGAGCTAAGCTGTAGCCAGAGACCAGCAGGATGGAGACTGTGCAACTGGTGGTTGTCATCCCCAGGCTTCACTAGCCTGACTCACACAACTATGAGATCTACTTAGACATTAGGAGGGAGCATTGATGCAAGGGCCCAATACTGAGACCTCAAAGCATCATGTTACTCGCTGTGATATTTCTGTACTTATCTGCTGGTATGGACATCTCAAAGAGCTGTATCAGTACGACTCTGAGAACAGTATAAGAAAGCCACAGGCTATTGAACATGCTCCAGACTATGAGGCTGCAATGAGTCAAAGAAGTCGGATCACCCCTGTTCTCAGGATGTGCACACACCCTTGAGTGTAAAGCAGTTCTCTGGGGAAACATCTGGGCAATCCCTTTTTTCCATAAGGCAACTCATTTTCCCAATGGAGGGCAATGATCCATTCATTGTGGGAGGACAAAGGGACACTGTGAGGAAACAGGGCTTGGAAGAAGGTGATCAGAGGCTGGAAACCGAGCAGGCTGCTACCTCCCACATTGGCGTGCTTTCATCTTTTGATTTTTATTTCCCCAGGCATGCTGCCAGCTCCTGTGTGTGCTGCCAACAACGCCACACAGCACTGCTGGGCATGCCATGCTCAGTGCCCTCATCCTGCTGCTCCTGGGTTACAACTGCCCCTTTCTGTGCTATCAAACACCAGGGTTCCTTCACTGGTCCTGAGATACCACATTAACTGCATTTCCCTAGCCCAACTCTGCTGGATCATTGCTTCTCAATGTGTCCCTAACTGATCCTGGTTCTACATGAAAATTTGCCTGACCCTGGCAAGATCTGCAGCTCTGGCTCTGAGCAGCTTCCACTCTCTTGTGCAAGGTTTATCCTCTTTTCAGCCTAGAGCAATTTTGAGAAAGCAAACACAGGCATAGATGTTAAATAAAACTTTTTCATTCCAAGCAGACCTTCATAAAGTTTGACAAAGTTAGTCAAGGCACATGTTCTCCCCTCATTCCTAGCAACAGCATCAGTCACATATCAAACCTCAGTGTGTCAGGAGTTGTGAAATTGAATTTTAGTTCATGAAAGCAAAACAGCATCCTTTCAGTTCTGTCTGGTGTAGCCAGCAGCCTTCTCTGCAGACCTAGAATGTCTGCCCTGTGCCCAGAAGTCTGTGTGTCTGCGAGAACTGTGGTGTAGCTATAGTGGCAGGAATTTCTTCTTCTAGGCCAAAGCAACACACAGCTAGAGCATTGCCCATGGAAGTCAGAGCAGTCATCAAAAAGTGTGATCATTTGATGCATTCCAGGCTTTTTCCCTTCAGTCTGGAACTAGATGAACACTCCTTTCTCCTTCAGCCAAGAAGAGGAGAAGAATTAGTGATGGAAAATCTAAGATAATACTACAGAAAGAGAGCTGGAGTAAAACAATAATGACTTTCATTATCCTGCTGAGGTGTCTAAGGATAAATCCTGTCAGCAAAGGACATCTTTAAGCAAAAGAATGATGAGCATGTACTAGATAAACCACAAGATTTGGGAAGAGGGACTTGCAGTAAGAACAGAGACCTCCGCAAAGAAGAACTGGACAGTCCTGGGGAAGATAGAGCAAGTTCATATAAATGTGGAACCTTGCCTGTTGTCTAATCCAACAAAAATAATCCTAACATGGGACAGATTTATGATTAAGAATTGAGGACCCCCCCATCAGCAGATCAGCCAGCTCCATGCATCTGGGCACCTTGAGCTACCAAGTGCTACCCTGCTTGGCCTTCACTGTCAGTTTTGCTTCCATGTAAAATCAGCTTCAGCCCAGTGATCCGGTTGTTTGCCAGCATACTCAGTTTTACAGGACCAAAAGTTGTATCTTGCCCAAAAGAATAGAAGGCAAATGTGCACTTAAAAATGTGAGAACCTCAGGTATCAGAAGAGAAATCTGTTTTTGAAATGCTGACCTGAACATCCAGCACACCTGCCCTCACCAGGGACTACCCTTCAAAGAAAAGAAAGGCAAGGCTGCTTAAATGACTGGAACCAAGCTTGGGAGACAAAGGTCCAAAGGTTTTTATTCTGGGTTAACTGGACATTACTAGAAGTAGAGGGGCATAAAATAAAGATACCCTGGTGTAATCACTGTGGCAGAGGAAGAGCTTGGAAGCAGTTACTTGCTTTCTCCTTTAGTCCTTGGCTTTCTTCTGCCCAGTCTAGTGCATCTGAGCTGGAGGAAAGATGTAGAAGCCTTTCTGAATTTTTCTGAAGCTGAGTCATTTGGGTGGATGAAATAAGAACATCTCTGATGCTCCTTTCTCCATCATTGTGTACCTTGAATGAGCGCTGACACCAAGGCTGAAACATCAGCTTTCTGATTCACTTGCACAGGTGTTAATAGCGATTCCTCCTGCCAGGCAAAGGACAGCTAGGCTCCAGGACAGCTTTAGGCAGGCACAACACATACAGTGACATTTGAAGTACTCTGACATGTCCAAGCACCACCCAAGAGTGTAGGATGTGGTCTTGATCTTTCTTTTACTGAGTAATACAAAACAACTGCTAGAACCGGTCCCTAGCCTACCCTCTTTTGCTTACATGCTTGTGCATTAAGTAGCTTTCAATCAGCCTAAGAGTCTAGAAGTCTGTTCTTGCAGGTACAAGAAAGGTATAATTTAAAAATATTTTCCTTTGAAATGTATTTATTTGTGATCTACTCTGGTTGTCTATTACTAATTTGTGAATGGACTTAATTTTTTTTGTTACCAGCAGACAGCATCTAGCATGACCTTAACAGGGTCTGAAGGTTTTAAGAGGAAGGTAGATGATTTGCAGAAAGTCAGTGCTTAGCATTTTTTGAAAACCAGGTCCCTCTTTAAGGTATTTCAGACTGTACACATAAAAGCAAAGAAACCCCAAACCATTAGTTACTTTTGAAAATTTTAGCCAGGGAACACTTTTTTAGTGCTGGTTGTGGAGTCATTAATTATCATTGCATAGAATGTAATAACAAACCAGAGCTCCCCAATGGGCAAAAGCAAACCACTTCTCTTCTAGCTTTTCTTTTTTTTTTTTTTAACAGCAATAATAAAACATATTATTATGCACTTCCAACCATGAATGTTCTCCAAAGCACTTGATATATTAAAACCTAAATCATCTGACTGGATGAGTTTTTACAGATTGTTACAGCAGGGCAAGCCAGGAATGTTATTAAGAGTGGCCCGAGGCATGGTGCTATTCCATGGAAACTGAAAAAAAACACTTAAAAATTTCAAGTGTTCCAAAATTCATTTTCTCAAAGGGGATTTGTGGCATTGATGAGATTAGAGCCGTTGCTATTCAAGAAGCTATTTTCCCGATGAGACCTTCATTTGTGCTTATTTTTTTTTGAATGATCTGGTTTATTTCACCATGGCAGAATACTAATGTGAGCTGGCTCTTGTGTTGTCTGGACTTGTTTCATTTTCCCTCCTTTCTTCAGCAGCAATGCATTTGCATAGTTTTTCAGGCTACAGTAACAGCAGGAAAAGATTGGGTGGAAACCTAGTTAATGCCACCCAAATACATTCCAGGTTTGCATTTTCAGTGCTTGGTCCCTGAGACTCTGCACTGTGCTGCAAGACTGAGAGACCGTGCCTTCCACGATTCAATATGTATGCCCAGTTTTCAGCACTGTTACAGCACTTTTCATATGAGGAAGACACAGTTAGTTAGAAAGAGGTGAAGCAAAATGATGTGTAATTTAGATGCCTGACACCACCATGAACAGGGTTGCTTTATTTCATCCTGCTGAGTTTTAGAACAAAACTTAGGTGCAAAGAGGTAAGGAGTCCATGCAAGAGATGTGAGCCAAGGTTTTTGAATATAGGTATGAGCGACCTACAGAGTTGATTTAAAGCATCTCTTTGTTCCCCAGGTCACTTGACTGCCAGAATAATTTAAGTAGAAATTGAACCAGCTGAACAGTCCCCAAGATTATCTGTGTAGGCTGTGTTCTTCTGTGGCAGCACCTACCAGGAGGTGGTTTGGGAAGCATTCTGGTTGGTGGCTTCACACAGAGATTTCCAAGCTTGCCACAAAGAAGTTTCAAACTTGCTCCGTGTTTTCAGAGCACTGAAGATCAGTGATGTCAGACTGAGGCTTTAGCTCTCTTACTCTCATAAAAAAACCCAAACTGTTTCTAATCTGTAATGTTCGGTGTTAGTGGCTACTAATATGATTTCCAAGGGCTGACATCTACACTTACAAGAATGGAAGAAAACGTTGAAGAAGTCAATACAATGTCAAAACACCTGAATGATTGAACTTAAATGATTTTGTGTCTGAGCATGTGCATGTGTATATGTGTCGGTGTTTATACCGGAAGTGAAGAGATGCAGCAACACAAAATCAGTAAAGGGAGAGCCAGGAGAGGAGGAGGACGAAGAAGAAGAAGACGACCCTTTACTAATTTACAACCCCGTATTATATACCCTAGCCCCATAGGGCAATTGGTCAGTGATCACCCATCTCCTAGGGTGATTGGCTAAAGTCCTACAACACCTATTCCAAAATATTTTTCCAATGTACCATAAACAGAACTTAGCAAAACACCAGGTGTTGGTCCAGCTTACAAAAACCATCCTACTGTTTCTCATAACATGTGTGAGAAAGGCAGGACTCTCACCAAATATTGTGAGAACCTGAGAAAATCCCTCTGCTAGCAGCTTTTCAGCATCCACATATATGCCTAAGTAGAAATATAGACTAATCGATATCAAGGTAGTAAAAACAAAAAAAAAAGAGGACGGTTCTCAATTTTCTTAATTCTGCATCAAGAAACAGAAAAGAGTGTTTATTTATTTGGGATTTGTTTTGTTTTGTTGTTGTTGAGGGGAGAATACAAACTGGGAAATACAATTAAAGCCATAATTGAAGAGAGCCGCACAAATTAAAATTATAGGAAAATGAGAGTGGAAGGCACAGAATACTAATAAACATACAATTCATCTGAATCCAGTGTCATTTACATAAGGGTAGGCCAGATTTACGTTAAAATTAGCACCTATTTCCTGTATCAGGGCTGTCTGAATTTACTACAGATTGGACATTAAAAGATGTTGTCCTTATAGTACAAACTCAATAAAGACGCTTTCTTTTTCTGAAGCAAATTCACAGAACCGTGAAGTCACAGAATGGTTAGGTTGGAAGGGACCTCTGGAGGTAATCATGTCCAAACCCCTGCTCAAGCAGGGTCAGCCAGCGCAGGTAGCCCAGGACTGCATCCAGTTGAGTTTTGACTGTCTCCAAGGATGGAGACTCCACAATCTCACTGGGCAACCTGTGACGGTGTTTAATTACCCTGACAGAGAAAAGTGTTTTCTTGTGTTCAGATGAAATTTCATGTGTTTCAATTTGTGCTCACTGCCTCTTGTCCTGTCTCTGGGCAATACTGAGAAGAGTTGGCCTCCCTCTTCTTTGTTCCCTCCCATCAGGTATTTGTACACAAGGATAAGGTCCCCCTGCACCTCCTTGTCTCTAGGCTGAACAGTCCCACCTCTCCCAGCTTTTTCTCTTACGAAAGAGGTTCCAGTCCCTTCATTATCTTTGTGGCCTTGTGCCGGCTGGACTCTCTCCAGCAAGTCCACATCTCTTTTGTACTGGGGAGCCCAGAACTAGGCACAATATTCCAGATGTGGCCTCAGCAGGGCGGTGTAGAGGGGAAGGATCACCTCCCTTGACCAGTGCTCCTCCTAATGCAGATCAGGATGCAGTTGTTGTGCCATTTTCTGGGTGAAGTGGTGCACACCTGCAGTCCCAGCTCACTGGGAGGCCAAGTCTACCAGATTGCTTTGAGCTCAGGAGATGCAGGGTGAAGTGCGCTGTGCCAGGCAGGTGTCTGCACTAAGGCTGGTGTCAGTATGGTGATCTCCAGGGAGACCAGGGTCACCAGGATGCTTATAGAGGAGTGAACCAGGCTACACTGGAAACAAAGGGTCGCAATCCGTTGCAATATACAAATTAAAGAAGTTGAGAAAGATTTAGATGTGAACTATAAATCTAGAAGGGAATGAAATGATATTAAATGTGCTGTATTTTGAAAATATTTCATTATAGTTTGACTTACTTTTTGATGAGTGGAGAATTTATCACATGTTCAGCTAACTAAATAGTAGCTATTCATTTCCTAAATTAGTTTTCTAAGCTTTTTTTTCCTAGGTTAGAACAGGATGGATTACCCTACCTACCTTGCCATTGACACAAAGGGAGTATAGGTGACTAGTCTAGGCAAGATACCTGATGCTCATGTAACAGACCTAAGTAAGAAAACTCCCTGGTCTCCTACCTCACACACCTACCTACCCATACACACACAGGGTGGTTTGGCAATGTAATTACCGCTGAAACAAGCACACTTGTCAAGGACATGTCTCCTCCCAAGCCCACACAGCTGGGTAGATACACCACTGCTGTGGTTGTACTTGCTCAAGGCAAGGCCAGACACTGCTTCATTTACTTCTGTGTCACCCTGCACTGCTGGGGTGACAGTGAAAACACTGAGCTTTGGGACATTGTTGTTGTTTCCCACAGGCATTCAGGAAACTCTTCCAGTTGCGCTTCTGGACTTCAAATGGGTTGTCAGGATTGACTTTGCTTAAGTTGCTCAGGTTGCAGAATGGGCTGAAAGCAAACTGCATGTCTCATGAGACCTTCACTTCACCACCAAGTGTTTCCATGAGTGCCGTGCTTCACTGACAGCTACACAGACCGCTTCTGCATCTAGGATGGAGTCTGCTTTTAGGACATGTCTATCAGGACCAACATTGACTCCAGGAATGTAGGCATAGACATGTCTGAAAAAGCAAGCAGCAAGTTATGGTTGTTTTCAAGCTTCTTCTGAGGCAAGAGGAGGCCTCAGGGGTACATCTCAAAGTGTAAAACAGTGACCAGATTAAAGAAGGTTTAAAGCACAGATTAAAGGAGCCCTTATTAGAGCATACATTAGAAGAAGTAGGACAGCTAGAACATTTTCTCAGGATGTGCTCAGAACCACACAGGAATCATTTCAAAGAGCAGTGGTAGCTTATGACTAAAAGAGACAGTTTAAAGTGTTTTTGGACATTGTATGTCTCTCATCTTTACCACAGGTTTAGCCTTGCTTGGGCAAACAGTCCAATTCCAGCACAAGGGGCACTTAATTTCTTACTAAACTAAGCCATTTAAATGTTGGCAGTTTGAAGCAATGGGATAATGCTGTATTTTTAGACTTTCACTCCTATGACTCCTCCACTCTTTCTGTGTTGAAAGCCCATTTATAACCTATACATATTGTCTGGGTGGGAGCACAATCTATGGTCAAATAATATTACTGTTTCCAGTGCTTATTTTTTGAAGTAATCCTGTTGTCTCCCTTCAGGCTATTTCCATTGATAAAGACCCTTCTTGTAGTAAAGGAATGTACTAATAGATTCTTTTTTTTTATTTATTTCTGTCAAGTAGATGGCCTTTTAGATGTCTGTATCCTTTAAGTGTGTGCAGCTATATGACTTGAATAAGATTTACTTGAAAAAACTTAAACATTCATACCAACTTCTCCTTCAAACTTAAAAGTCAGAGCTCCTTCTCTCTGAAATATCTAACGCCCACTGATTCCAGTGAAATAGATACTAATTACCCTTTGAGGTTTTGAAGCTGGAGCATAACAGAACACAAAATATCACTCACTGTAATGCATAATAGAAAAATTATGATATAAAAATAACGTGTAGTGCTGTTGTAGTAAATATTCTGCACTTAAATGTTTCCTTTATAAGGATCTATAGATCTGGTTCTACAATGTTTTAGAACTCGATTCTGAGATAGACATGTCCTTTAAATTGCAACAACCACCTCAATTTAGTTTAAATCAGTTCAATTTATGAGTGTGATTTTTTCAACAGGCTCTATTTGCTCCTATACGTATATGATAATATAAGCTACAGAATCACTCTGTTCTTTCTATAAAAGACTATACTTCAGCAAAGTTCTAAACAGAGGCTCTCAAATCAGCTTACTGCACTCCCTGTCAGAGACAATCAGCTGTATCATCTGTTATTAGGAACAAGACATAGATCAAGCTTTGATGTCAGCTACCACCTGTGGGAAACATTAAAAGAAATTGGCAATAGTCAGCATTTAACTCTGTATGACAGGAAATACAAGCAATGAGGTTAGTCCCAAAATTTAGCTGATTTTAGCCTGCTAGATCACATTTTCATTTTTAGACACAAAACACTGTAGTTAGAAACAGTCAGTTTATACCTGCAGACAGATATTGAACCATCCAGTTGCTTAGATGACGTACAACATTTTTGGTATGCTTTTGAGTGAGATGCTCAAAGTCAGATGTATTGAATCTGGATATCCTTACGTTGGGTTCAGTAGAACAGAACAGTTTTTCAGGTGCCTTGTGGCCTCACTTTCTGAAATGAAAGCATTCAGGTAGCTTTCTACACTCTTCATCATATATATTTTATCACTTATCAAGATACTCAAGGCTATCTGTCATAGTCCCTGGAAAGACTGTATGTCTCTCATTCTTCAGAATCTCCCCAGGCCACCCAGGTAAAAATTGAGATGCTAAATCTGAGCTGCCCATTCAGAGCTGGACCCGTGTCCATCTTTCCCTTGCCTTGGCCTGTGCTTTTTGAGTGAAAATTGCTGTAGTGCCATCTAGTGCTACTCTGCTGATCCTTGCATTCGCTGTGTAGCATTTCCAAGTACATTGCTCTGCATTCATTTCTTCTTGCTCTAAACACTCTGAAATCTTGAAAATGCAATTAACTGCCTCGGGAACATTCCCTCCCCCCTCAGTTTTTCTCAGGCAAGTCATAATATAGATTATATACATTTCTATAACAGACCTTCCAGCAATGCATTAACATTAGGGATATTGCTTAGGGATATGGTTTAGTTGAGGTCTTGTGTTAGGTACATGATTGGACTCTACAATCTTAAAGATCTTTTCCAATCTAGATAATTCTGTGATTCTGTGAAAACTGGCTCTGAGCAGCGTGACTGTATGGAACAGGGAAGGAACTGGGGATTATCTTGCAAACAGCACGTGTTCTTGTATCTTCAAAATGTGCAACTTTTAAAAATAGGAATGCAGAAGTTGCTCGGGAAAGTATGCCCGAGAAGGGGCCTAATGTCTTCTGGTATGGCCAGTGTGGGTGTGGGGCTGGAGAGCACCAGCAAGGAAAGGGGAGGTATCCTTCCTTGCAAAGATGATTTTGAAGTACTAAGCCCAGCCCAAATGGTGAAGAAACTTTTTTTTCCCTGTCTATATGGGGTATTATCTCTGTTGAAAAATCCACAGGACTTCCAGGACTTGCTATGCAATTCTGTTAACTAAAATGTACCTGCTTCATGTAGCAATTGTCCCTGTTAACTCACCCTAGAGGATTTTGGTAATGACATAGGACAGCTGCCCTAGAAGTAACTGTAGCTGAAAACCAGTTACCCAACCAGCAGCTTCTGGCTTCTTGGAGCCTGAAGCAAGGTAGTGTGCCTAGAGGTACCTAATGCCATCTTTTTGAAGTATTTTTAAAGTATTACTACAACGACAGTCCTAGTGAGAAACTGATGGGAAACGAGCTCTTAGGGGCTTGTTAAAATCCTGCTGGGTTCCTGTCTACATCTGCAGAAGCTTTTAAATCTCACCTCAAGACACCTTGTGGTCAAGTAAACGTGCTTTGCTAAATGTGACACTGAATTTGTGCATTGTGGTGCAATGTGACCTGTGGCCCACATGATTAAAAGTAGCTGCTGTCACCAGATGTTCACTGTGTCTCCTTAGGCCACTTATTTAAAGCGCTGGCAGCATCTACCACCAATCAGTTCAACACCCAGTGGGCAAAATGACTTTTTCTGGTTCCTTGAAGAACTATAATGTTGAAGCATTTATCTGAAGTAGTTTGAAGCCATGTCCATGATAACAACTAGGGGGTGAATACTTTCAGGTATATAACAGGTTCCACTTAGACCAGTAAAGGCTATTCTGTGATTTCTTTCATCTCACAATAATTGTATCAAGAACCATACTGGACTTGCTCTTGAAAAGTCCTACTGGCACTCCCAGCCTTCGCATTTTCATCACATCTTCAGTACTGACCTAAAATTAGATCCTGTTCCTGAAATTAATATATTACTCTTCAATACACAAGCTGAAAATTGAATATACTTAGTGTTTAATTAGCTTGAGGTAAGATAGAAAGATTTACTTTTTGCCACATCTAAGTCATAAAGTAAATAATAGAAACTGTTTTCTGTGAAGTCTGCTTTAAAGTTACAGCTATTTATACCTAACAGAGCAAATATTGCCTGGTAACAAAACTATAGATCAAATAGTAACATAGGTAAGAGAAGTAATATTATAAAACTCGAAATAAATATATCTCAAGAATTTAACCCAGTGTACAAATCTAGAAGCATTATATGCTTAGGAATAAACTTAGGGATAGGCACAAACTTACACATACTTGATATAATTGTCTAGACCTTATCATATTTGAGTGAAATCATATCTGTTTAACAAGCAGAATGGTGCCAACAATTTTATAGAAGGCCCCACTTTTTTTTTTAACTCTGGAATGTCTCCAAGTAAGTCACACTCTTAAGAAAATTTTTTTGGCCCTCATCCTTCAAAGGCTCATATATGTGTCAAGTTCTACACGCTGCGAAGAGCCTTGTTGATTTAAACGGAGCTACTCACAAAATAAAATACTGAGAATCTTCACAAATTTCACCAAGTTCAGGACTTTAGTTTGAAATACATTTATGTATTCTTATCAGTCATTGTGAAAGGGCCCTTACTGTCCACTGTTCAGTTTTTGTGTGTCCAACAATTTCTGTAGCTCTTCTAGTATTACTTCAGCCTGGATTTGGTAGAACATTTCACAGGATCCTGGAAACCATGCAAGAGGAAACTGCAAGTAGGAAACCTACCTAGTCTATACTTTTTGCAGATCAAGAGTGCAATACATGATCCTCTGAACAATATTAATAGATCTCTGTGAGTTAGTGACAGATACTTGATTGATCTATTAAAAAGTGTCTAAAATTCACTCAGCAGGAATAAGGGTGTCCACCTGTGAATGTCAATAACTTTCGTTTTTAAAAAAAAGTTCTAGTGCTGCTCCTTAAAAAAAAAAAATCAAATGTGATTTGAGAATGACACAGTACAGAACCATTTTCCTGAGTCTGCAGAAGATAATTCCAGAGTCTCCACTGCTGCCCAACACCTTCTCAAATTGCAAAGGGGTGAAAAAACTGTTGTGAGAAGACACTTTTCAGATTTTGCCATGTAAGTCATACACAATGACAGCAAGCCTAGCGTCTTCCTGAAGTCTTTGAAGTGACTATATAAGTTATTTTTGAGTAGTTCACTGTCTGCCTTGGATAGTGCTAGAGTTAGAAAACCGAATGCAATAATTTATAATTACCATCTGACTGCCACCCATTTGGAACACATCACAGGAACTGTGGGAAAGACTGATGCAGTTTAATTTAGGGACATTCTTACTGAATTTTACTTTCCACTCTATGTTATCTCTGATAAGAGTGTTTATTTTAGGACTGTGCTAAATATGTCTTGGCAGTAAGTAAAATATACCAAATGTGAAAGTGAACTATCTAGATTTTCCTCCTTTTTTAAAGGTCAGGATTACATGCCTACTGCAGCTAGAAAACATTTCACACATTTTGTGAGCATAACATATTAAACATAAAAATGAGCTGATTTACAATGTCACAGCTAAAGACAGTACACAACTGTCTCATTATTTTAAATGTCAAGTAGATGTTCTGCTCTGGTATACTTCACACAGGTTAAGAGATTTAGATATAACAGGTGTAGACCAATTTTTCACTGTCAAGCAATAAATATAACTTAAGGAACAATATAGAAACAGAAGGCTTTAAATATAAATATTTTCTTCTCCTAGGAGTTCTACAGAGAATGTCAACATGTGACTTCTGAAGATTCAGCGGCATCTGGCTTCATATTTTTACCACATATGATATCATATTTGGCATATAAAGTTTTCCTCTGTGATACTGTTCCTACTACTAAACCTTTGACCTGGCCTGATTTATGGCAGAAGGACTTTGGTCTCATCTGGTTTCTTATGTGTGGGGTTTTTTGTGGGGTTTTTTTTTTTTTTTTCTCTTTGCTGTTTTTAACCTTGGAAATGGTCTAATCCATCCCTTCCTTCCCAGATGATGCTGAACATGGTATCAAGCAATAAAGTAGGGAGCAGATCACTGCTTTGATGTTAGTTCTTTACAAAGAGCATGTATCTGTGTAAATAAATCATCTCTCTCCACTCAACCTGATGAAAATAACTAGCCATTGATTTCTGTATTTCTGTATTAAGTGTGTCTTTTTATATAGTAAAGGGGGTCAAAACATACTGTTACAGAAGATACTGGTATTGGATGTTAGATGGTGATGTGGGGAAGTGCTGAGGTTTAAGAAGGTGAAGAAAGGAAGGAACACTGTGTATGAAGTAGGCCGGAGAGAGGAGGGCAAGACTGAAAACCAGGATAGGCAGGTAAATAAACTGAAGGAGAAGCAGCAAACAACAGCAATGGACCAGACAAACAGAGGCTGGTGCACAAATAGCAGACACACAGATTCTGGAATTCCGGGCATGGTTGTGTGAAGGAGGATGAGGCCCTTCCCAGGTGCTGCTGTGCGTCTTTTTAGACAACAGGAGAAAGGAAGGTGTTTTAAGGCTATGGCTATTACTACCTGATCTCAGCCTTAAATGGCTGCTTTGAGGAAGAATAAGATTTTAAATTGCTGGGGGAGAGAGAAAGGAACAACAGGGGAGAAGGAGACAGGAGTCAAGCCTCAATGTGACTTGTAAATTTATATCAAGATGCTTGCCAACGCATATTTTTTTTATTTTTCTGGTTGCTATTGGATAATATTAACACATGTGTCAAGTTCTGACCTGTTAAAAGTGTTCAGAAGGCTTTCAGTCCTTAGCTGTGACTCCCCAGGTTAAATATTTAATACAGCCACAGGCTGTCTGTGAGTGCACTGGAGAATCCAGCCAGAGCAGAGCAGTCTTGATGGCAGCAGGGAGCCCTCTTCAAACTCTCTGTCACCCCAGATATCTTCTTTACCCCTTATCCCATCACCTTTAAAAGTGAAGAGGAAATTGGTGAATGCTCACTGGATACTATCACTAAGCTTCAGGGACTTGAGGCTCCAGTGCAAAGGTGCTGCTGTACCCATCTCCCTGAGGCATGTGCTCCTCTATCAGCTTTCACTACTACAACAGGAGGCTCCCAGAGTCAGTACTGAAAGCAGCTCTGCTGGCCAACCTATGGAGCACAGGAAGGATGGAGGGAGTTATTTTACCCGTTCTTTGTTCCCTGTTGTCAAGTAAGAGTGCATGGGCAAGTCAGCTTTCATAACTCACTACGGATGATCTGATATTTAATGAGTAGTTGGGTTTGCTCTGAAAAGAACTGACATGTTGCAGGATTTTCAGGTCTGGTGCCAATCCCTTGCAAAGAGTATCCCATTTCATGTTGTTGTCTAATACACCCATATCTCAGTGGCACGATTTCCTATCCCAACCATTTAACAGTCTGATTCATTTTCATTCTTTATTACCATTCCTTTAGCTTGACACAGTTCACTGCTGTAACTCCAAATAATCTCCATCTGGAATATCACTTTGGCTCTCTTTTTTCATATTACCGGGAATTCATTTAGTTTTGTCAGTGTTTCAGCTTAACTCTGCCTTCAATTTATTTTTCTTTTGTTTAACTTTGGTGGTGAGTTGTTGGAAGATTGTTAGCTGAGTTTCTGGGTGGATTGCATCAGCTCTCATTCCGACTTAAAGGTATCAAATGCTAAAATTTAACAGGTAGTGTCATAGCAGAGATTTAACATTTTTTCCAACAACCAGCAATAATGCTTATAATGAACTTCTTTTTTGTTCTCCTAGTACTTGCAGTATACTTGTGGTGGACACTATCAAGATAGCGAGTTTAGATATGAACTTTCACATCTGTTCAGTTTTGTTCCCAAATCTATGTAACTCCTTGGTAGTGGAATGCCTTTTTCTCCCCTTCTCATAATTATGTATTTTCATGTCTCAGTAATTCTAAAAATTATTTTTACTTAATAGCAATAATGTGGACTTACATATAACTTTACTTCTTCTTTTGTAAGATTGGGTTCATTCTGTTATTCATTTCCCTTTTATTCCTACAAACATAAGAAGTGCGTTAGAACAGACTTGCCTCTTTAACAAAGTGCTTGATTAAAATGAGCTAAATCCTTTGTCTCTTTATGACTTCTGTGCGTTCAGAGCAGAAAGCAATAAACTAATTCAGGACCAGACTCTATTCTCTTTTTCATAGGAGTAAATCCAGAGATTGCTGCTGACTTCTGTAGTCATGCTTGAGGTATCTCAGTTTAAATAAAGCCAAAGTTCTGCTTTAATGTGTAGCCAGCGGTGCAGTTCTCTCATGGTCGGGAAGATGCTCATTCCTATTAGTGTTTAAACTATGTTTTTACAATGGTTACAAAGATGGTCATACCTTTTTTCAGCATGCTCTGCACTTATACTGATAATTAAGGGCATCTTGCAAAGTACTGCATAAATTCATTACACTATGAATGAAGACAACTGTTTATTTTGGTTTGGTTTGTTTTTTGTTTTTTTTTTTTCATTTTCCCTTCAAATTTGTATGCATTTGAAAGCTCTTTGTCTTTCTTGGTCATCCATTCACACAGAATAGAATTATGGTGCTGCTACAGCAGGTTGATACCTACTGGTGCAGCAACACAAATCTCTCTGATCTGAGATCTGATCTGATCTGTAGATCTCGCTTAACATTTTTCCCCTTCCTGAGCCCTAACATTTGGCAGTTCATACTCTGCTCATAGAGCTTTCTGTAATGTGACTGAAATATGTTTTATGATGAAGTGAGCTATGACAAGGATCCAGAAATTATTCGTTTTCTATTCATTTAACATTGCTGTGTGACTTGAGATTCCCTGCCAGAAAAAAAAAAACCCAAACAAAACACAAAAAAACCCCAGCACAACTCAGTTTGATGATGTGACTTCTGTGATCCGCAGTAAATATTGTCAAAATTAAAAAGTTTGGAAAAGAGTTTTCACTCTCCTCTAATTTTCAACAGTCTATCCTTATGTAGTGTAGTGCTATCCTTATCCAACACTGTAGATTTCATTTTGGGGTTCTGCATGTAACTTAAGCAAATTCTGCCCCAGTAAATGGAGCTTTCCTTCAGCAAGAAGGGCTCTGAGGGAATCCTTCCTATTTTCCTATGCTTTTGCAAGTCACTCACTCCACACAGGTAAGCTGCCTTCTTTTGGGGGGATCAGAGCTCTAGGGCTTACTGCAGGGAAACTGGAGAAGGCTGGCTTGTGGACCCCTTGGCATTTGCCATTTCAAAAGCCAGACTGGGTATCTTTCTACTGGAAGTGGTGGGCTTCATTTGTGAAATCCAACTGCCTCTGTTATGTCAGAGTAAGACAAGATGATCTTCGATGACTCTTTCTGGCTTCAGGGCTTATGAATAAACAAAGTGATAAAGAGTCATAGAGAAATAGCCCATGTTCTTGGGAGTCCTCTCACATCCGAGGAACAGCAAATATGTTCACTTGCATGAGAAGCAGAGTTAGAGAGACTTAAATGACCTTCCATGAGCTTTGCTTTCTACCTGTTTTAAGGCAAAGGTTTTCTGTAGGGTTCATCTGTAATTTGAACAAATCTGATACCTCTGTTGCTACATTTAGGAAATCTGAAAAGTTTTATTATTTTTGCGTAGTAATTGCCTTCTGCTCCCGACGTAGTGGTACTGACAGGGCACTGTAACAGCACTAACACTGTGGCTGCAGTATCCTTATGTATCATTCATTCTGTCACAACACTTTTTTCTACCCCTGAAACTTTCTTCAGATCTAATTGACTGATCTCATCAATACGCTACAACAGAGAGACACTGAAAAACAATTGCAGATTCTGGTATGATATGTTGGCCTGCTACAAAGATTTACTCTTTTTGTGATATATTTACTAAAACTAATTAAAGTTATTTTAGAAAATATATGAGTTGCATTATTGCTTTTAAAAATTGCAATGATTTCAAGAAAGCCTCCTTTTATAGCTTCTAGACTTCTAGGGAACATAAGCTTTCCATAAAATTTATTTTTCAAAAAGAGAGTTGGTTTTACTCCAAATGCCAAAATCTAAGACATTTGAGAATGTGAAAATCTTTTTCTATTTTCATTGGCAAAGAATTTCCATTTATTATGATATATTATTTTACATCTTTGTAAGGTGATATGAGCCACTACTATTGCTAACATTTATTTTGCTTCAGAGGAGAAACCAGCAGGGAAGAATATGAAGCTTTGCAAGAGAGTAGAAAGCATTATAAGTACATTAATTATCCTGGCACTTTTAATATTTCTTCAAATACATTTATCTTAGTGTTATAGCTCCATTACAGTTAAATGCCAGTCAGCTTTTCAGTATTCTAACATGATTTTTAGGATTTAAACTGGCTTCATATTGTCTCTCAGCCCACTGTATATTTTTGTAATAAAGATCATTGTTTCAATAATTCCTTACCTTGCCTGTTCTTAATAATGTCCCTTTCATTTAAAAAAACCCAACATAACATTATTGGAACTAATGATGTCTGCTTAACTGATGTATAAATTTAATAGTTCTTTTTAGATGCACAGATCCTTGAGAATGACTTAGTGGCAACATCTCAAGTGCACCGTTGTTACACATGCCCAAAGCTCACCTCCCATGCATTGCTCAATCCCTTTGTGCAATGTGCTGATTCAGTGTGTGGTCCATCTCTCCCCTCCTTGCCTGCCCACACAATAAACTGAAGGCTCTTGGTCATGTAACAGTGGCCACTGAGGCCTTTTTTTTGCATGCACCCACATGAGCATGTGTGTTTGCCCTCTCTGAGTATCTGGCCTTTATGGTCATGTAGAGCAAATTCCACCTTGGAGAGCTAAGGATCTAGACTAAAGTGATGAATAAATTAGGAAGGCCCCAGAAAAAAAAAAAAGGTTACTAAAGGCCCAGCTCTCACTTCCTTGAAATTTATTCCATGGGTTCAAGCAAAGTCAGTCTTTCATACTTTTTCTAAAGGGATCAAAAGCTCTTGAGTTTGCAGAAGTCTGCATACTTCTGAAATAAACAGTTCTGCCTGTCTCCAAGTATCTTCCCTACTGTCCTGCCTTGCATGACCTGTTGTACCTCATTCCTCCTGCTACCCCTCTGTTCCTTCAGTAGATCCTGCAGTTTTGCACAGGTCCTTCTCTCTCCAGGCCTGTTTATCTCATTCCCTGCAGGAGAGAAGGAGCTTGTTGAGAGAGAAGAAATGCATACATGTGTTTAAAAAAGACAAGCCTGGTCATAAGGAAGCCATTCAATACCTTATTTACGTACAAAATTTCATTGCAGGTTCAAAATCCAAGTTAAAGGAGAACCCCACTGGTTTGATGTAGCTTGCATGACTTGAGGCAGAAGTAAACCAATCCTAAACTTGCTACTTCTGTCATCTTTCCTCTGCACACTGTTGTGTGAATCAGTGAATAAGGATGTGAAAGTCAGTCAAGTGACTCACAAAGTAAATTTCCAGAGAAGTGAAAGTTGGAGAATTAGCTCTTCCTGGAAACATCCATGGCTTCAAAGCTTGCTTTCCAAGGACAAAGTTGCTATTCGTCCACAAACTGTGCAGAAGCTGCTATGCACTCAGACATGTCTGGCACAGCCCAACTGACCTGCTTTGCAATGAAAAGAGGGAGTTTATCCAAAACTCATGGAATTGCACACTAGCAGCGTGCATCCATCTAGCTATGCTCTCAGCCTTCCCTGATACTACTGTTGCAGGCATGTCCACCCCAAGCAACAAGACTTAGATGATAGTATATCTGGGAAAGTCTAATACCTCTTGTGGAAGACACAGAGCAAGAAACAGCCTGGTTCCTCTACTCTTATTTCATCTGGGAACTCACAGCCCATCATTATATCCATCAGAATGTTTCTAAATACTGCATAGCAGTACATCTGTTCTTTCGGGTCCTATCCTGAGGGTCAGTTCTGGATAACGTTTTTCTGCTCTTACACATAATAAGCCAAATTTTCTTTTTTTCTTAAGAATGACATCTTCTTCCAGGACAAGGCTTATCAGTGTGTACCATAGTTTAAAGACTGTTTGATTACCTTACAAGGCATGCTGTCTTGACTAATCCTTTTCATTTTACTCACACAAGGACAGCTGAGGTGGAAGGTTCTCAATCCACCCAGGCTGGAGGAAGGAAACCAGGACAGGCTGGGATCCCAGCAGGGGAGGTGCTAGAGCAAGTACAAGGGGGTACCAAATTTAGATGTTCCCAAGAGAGGACTTGTCAAGTGTGACAAAACCCACCAAGCACAGTTGATGCCCTTTGTTACACAGGACACATAAGCCTTGATGGAAAGCACAGAAGAGGTTGGAAAAGAACTGACCAGGCCTTTGATTAATTAGTAATTCCTTGTGTCCCTTTTTCCTAGTCCATACAGCAGAGAAGTAGGATAGTCTTGCTAGCTGGTCAGTTTAAACCAAAACCAAAATGAAACAACACAAAAAGATGCAAAAATCAGACACTCTTGCAATTGACTGCTGCATGTGCAGTAGCTTTGGCCCATCAAGGCTATGCCAGAGTTACTGTGTCAACTGATTTGCCTGTCAACATGCAGAGCCCAAGTGGCTGTGTGTCACAGATCAACTTCTATGCTAGTCACAGTAGTGGCACTGCTGCTGACAACTCCAGCAATTGAGGTTGACTTGCCAGCAGTCAGTTATGGTGGTGGCCAAAATGCCCAGAACAGTTGATTGAGCTGTAGCCCTAAGCCAGGTAGAATGGCAACATCCAGGATGTTTCTGAGAGCCAAAGGTTGGCATTTGGCACAGTTGTCATTTGCTTACTTGGTAGTCTGTGGAGAGCTGTGACTTACATGTGCATCAGCCAAGCTGAGGCCCTCCGGTAGGGCATGGGTTTTGGTTGATTCTTGTGGCATGAAGAGAAGTTCCCTGTGAGGGGACCTCACAATGAAAGAGACACCTCTAAATGGGCACTGGATTAATGGAGGAGAAGTCTGATTATCAGCCAGCAGATGGTCTCTCCAAGGCTAGCCCGTGATGTCACATTCCCAGATGTCATCAGCAAAGATGACTAGGGTATGTAAGAAACTGACTCCAAGGGGAAAGCAGGGACTGCCAGGGAAAGACTGAAGGGTGATTGCTCCTCTAACAGAGTCAAACAGGGCTGTGAAAGACTGTTGACCTCTAGTTATGTTTGTCAAAATGTCACAAGCTGTCCAAGGGTCATGCCCATGTGAATGTGGCATTGCAGTCACTCTCTCCTAATCCACAATCCTTTCCCTGCAGCTGCTTTTTCTTCAGTCTGGATGTCTGGGTGAGCAAATCTTGCAATGACTTGACTTTACAGATCCACTCTCAGTGTAGATGATTCCTGTCTTGCTCACAGAAGTTGTGGAGTACAGAGTATGAGAGGTGTGTGGGAATGCTGGTGCACCAGCTTCACTACTGCTCAACTTCAGACTGGAGCTACTGGAAAAACTGAGGTTTCCAGTGTAGACCAGTGGAGCAAGACACAAGGTGTGCTGGACTTGAACAGCTATTAACAACCTGAAGACAAGTAAAGTCCAACATCTGATTTTTGATATTCAAATATTCAAAATTCATGGGGCAGCAGCCAAAATTGTAAGTTGGGGGCTTTTGTTTAACATTTTTAGGGTTTTAGAATTCATTGTTTTTCTTTGCCATTACACATGACAATAACATGATTCCAGGACTTAGATTTAAGAACTCCATGTCATACTACTGTTCTAAGATACATAATGAAGTCACATGCTTCTAGAGCAAGGAGTTAAGATTTCAGATTATTTCCATTTCATTTCACTTCTTTCATGAAATTGCCTGAGTCATGTGGCATGAAGCATATTTAAATAATTTCTGGAAAGAAACCCATAAACATAGAAAACTGTTATGAAGCATGGAAGTCATATAACCAATACATTCTTCTTATTACACAATGACTTGAGTTCTCATGAGAGTCTACTCATGTTTAAATAATGACAGCCTTTGGTGCCACTGAAATCTCATAAATTCTTAATCAAAGGACCCCATAACTTTTGATTGCATGAAAACAGTCAGATGACATCAAAACTGTCGCTTTTCACTGTGGTTTGCAGATTATAGACATACTATATACTTACAGTTTTTCATTGCATGTGACAGCTCATGAACTTCTGGGTTTCCTTTCATGCCGAAAATCATGAAGGGCTTACAGTTCTCCTAACTATCCATTTAACTAAGACAAAGAAAACTCTTTTATTCTATAGAGAAAATAAGAGCTTTGAACTTCAAATGTATCCCGTTTTCACAGCTACACAGACATCTTCGGAGTGATCAGGACAGATCTGAGCTAGGGATGTATGCATTTTAGATGACCTAGGTTGTCCAGGATATCTGCATTTGCAGATGTGGTGGCTTACAGGAGATCTAAGCCCTTTTGCAGCCACAGCTGGAGGCTGGTCAGGATCTAAATAAACAAAAGATGTTTCTGATTCAGCAATGGAATCGCTGAGTGTCTAACATTCAAAGCTGCACCTAAACAGGACAGTTTAGAAATCCATACACTGGTGCCCACCAACTGCAGTGTCTGTATATGCAAGCAATTGTTTTGAGAAGAGTTGTCAATTGTGCACATGTGCATTTTAGAGACTGTGCCTTGTTCAGGCGCCAGTGTTGATCAGTTGCCTCTCTGCCCTTTATGTTTTTCCCATTAATCATTCATGAAAGCTTGTAAAGATGATAGAAGGCACAAACAGGAGCCAGAGACTGAGGTAACTTGCATACCATACCACATCACTGAGCAGACACCAGAACTGGTATGTAGTTAATAGGATTACTTAGGAAACACAAGCAGCAATGCAGGAGTAGTAAAACCTTAGATGAGATTCTCATTTCTTCCCTGTGATGTCCCATACCAGTGGGCCTGGTGCTTAGCATTGTCATGAGGATGAAAAAGAAGTAGTTTCTCAGCAAGTCTTTGTCAGTCTCCTGCAGCAAGCTACCACATGCCTCCAAAGAAGGCTTCTTTTCCCAGTATAGATACCATGGCAGCATGTTATAGGATAACAGCTAAGGAATCCAGCACAGAGGTTCACTTAATAAAGGATGAAGTTGATCCAGGGTCATCACAAGAACAGGAGGAAGAGGCAGAACCAATTCCTATGCCCGAGACAGCTGTGAGATATGTAAAAAGATTTCAGCAATCATCCAGGAGAGCACATGATCGCTTGGCTGCTCTAATGTGGGGAGAACAGGGCACAATGCAATTGCTTACCAACTGCTGGCTGATGCTCAGCCAATCCCCAGGCCATGGTGCCATCCAGCCAACTCCCTCCAGTTTATATACTGAGCATGATATCATGTGGTATGGAATATCCCTTTGGCTAGTTCAGATCAGCTGCCCTGGCTGAGTCCTCTCCCAGCTCATTGTGCACTCCCAGCCTCCTTGCTGGCAGGGCAGCATGAGAAGCTGAAAAATCCTTGATTTACTGCAAGTGCTCCTCAGCAACGATTAAAACATCAGTGTGTTACCAACAGTACGCTCATCCTAAATCAAAAACATAGCGCTATACCAGCTACTGTGAAGAAAACTAACTTTATTCCAACCCAAACCAGGACTCTGGTACAGTCCACATTCGTATCCTGCAGTGCTAAATTCACTGAATGTAAACACTTACCAAACAATTTGTGAGTATGAGGGATGGGGGAAATGCTACAGATGTCTGTGGTTGTGATAACAGGCGTTAAGTACTTTGCTCTGACTTCAGTTTCCTGATGACAGGACTGGAAAACAATTACCATTTTCCCAACTGAATTCTGAGTTTATTGTCTTGGGAACATTGCTTGCAGGCAACAGAAAGAGAAGAAAGTATCCTACCAGCTGTACTTCTAGCTCTTCCAGTATTTATCTCTTCTGTCAATTTGGAAGCCTGTTTATTTGGTTTATTAAATATTACAGCTTACTATTTAAAATACTGTATAGCAGGACTGGAAGAACTACACACTTAACCACTATGTTATCATCCTGTTTTCAGTTCATACCTGACAAGGTCATTATTTAAAGATTATAGGCACGTAGAACCTTCAAGACACAATATCCATTTAGTTTTTACTGAGACAGGGCATTACATAGATTAACCCCCACACCATGCCATTATCTGTGTATGATACAATACAGATGCTTCTGAATTAGCTCAGATTACCTTTGTTCTGATGAGCATGTCTGCAGTGATCCACGATGGAAGTGAAAAATGAGCAGAGAAAGGCAGTACAGTCCTTATCCAAGACAGGTACTCACAGGTTTGCAGTCAAGCACAAGGGGGTTCCTGCCTCCACTGCAATTTGCACATCCAGATGCAGCCAAAGAGTGTAAGCTCTAGGGAAAAAAAGAGATTTTCATATCATTAAATTGATGGGAAAGGTCATATATACCTGTCACTCCATCTGAGAAAAGTAAATACAGGTTTTCCTGAATTTTGACAGCATTAACAAGACTTAGAGATCTATAGCTGGAAGGGATTTCCTGGAAGCACTTACTCTGTTCCCCAGCACTAGCACAGAATGACGTACATCAAGCTATCCCTCTCAGATGCTTATTTTTTAGCAGCTTCCAATGAAGGTCATTCCACAATGACCACAAGGAGCATCCCCTCACGCTTCTTCGTTGCCTTTCTAATGAGAATTTTTTTCTAATTGCTAATCCAAATCTCTCTTGTTACAAATTAAGGAAAATACTTCTTTGTACATGGACTGGACATATCCAACAGCTGACTCAGCTTTATGACAACTGAAAAGATACTCAGCAGACTTCTGTATTTCCCTTTCCCTCAATTTCTCTGATTTTTTTTCAGCCTAACTTCCTTCTATCCTTTCTCAGAACTCAGAATTTCTGAAACTGCCTGTCATCTCCATTGCTTTTCTCTCAGCTCTCTCTAGTTTTTTGTCCCTTTAAAAATACAGTGCCCAAAATGGGACTCCCTTCCAGCTACCAAAATAAAATCCAGTGCCAAACAGACCCCCTAAATTATTTTCTTTAGCTTATGTATGGCCAGAACATCATTTGTTTTGCAATCCTGCCATGTAGCTGATTTATGCTCAGCTTTTAATCCATGTAACCCTGGGTTCTTCTCTGCAGAAAGGACTGGGGAGCCCCAGCTTAAGGGTCTTGAGCTGACTCGGAGAGACAGATGAGGGTAGATCACTTCACGACAGCTGCCAGGAAAAGGAGCCTCAGGGTCTGTATCTACCAGACACAACCAGACTAGACACAGCTCAAGTAAAGCGCTGTCAGTTTGCACAGAGACCTGGGTGCAATCGGTCCCCAAAGAAAGGCTTGATTCTGCCACTGGTTTTATGAGTAGATCCTTTCATCAGAACATTTACTGTAACAAAAATGAGCTGAAACAAGTGTAGATGGAGTCCATAGGCAGAGGGCAGTGGGGAACAGAGATGTCAAGTGCATGCAGGTTAGTTTATGTACTTACAGGGCATGCTTCTCAAGACTGTCATGCCTACTACCTTTACCCTTAGTATGCTGAATAAAGAACAGAGAAGGTAGTTCACACCACTAATGGTCTTCTTTTCTTCAGATCTCATCTTCTCACCTTGCCTCTACTTTCCAGTTTAGTAGATTATTCATCCCACCTAACTGATCTAAAATTGGCATCACGTCCAAGTCCCTTTTGGTCTCTTCTGTAGTCTGGAAAGGAAGAATTACCTTCTGAGCTCTGGATTCACCCCATTCTAAAATAAATGTCTAAGAGACAAGGCATTAGTCATCTCCCAAATGTGCTGGCTCTCTCTGTTGACCATCAAGGGAGTGACCAGGAGATCCTTAGGCCAGGTGTCCAATTCTTCAACAGCCATGGAAAGGCGATCACAATTATTTCCTTAATGATAGGCAAGGCTCTCTGGTGCAGCTGATTACTTTTCCAGGAAAGCACTCATAATCTGCTCCATGCATAGACAAATTCAGTGTATGCATAAGAATCCATAAAGTTTACTTTAAATGCTGAATATCCTCTCTGTTCTCTGCCTTCCACACATCCTCTGCTTCTAGCTCTAGTGATCTATAGCAGATTGTCTTTTCCCAGGCATTCCTGGCAATACCTCAATAACCAGCAGCTGGGTCACATTCATGGAGTCACAAGAACAAGACAAAGCTATTAGTTAAATATGGTATCTCCTCTCCCTGGCTTTCATTTGGCCTGACATAAACTGACAAAGGGATGTAATTTTTTTTTTTTGCCTGACCACATTTCTCATAGCACGTAGAAGGAAACATAATTTGCTTTCATAAGCGTTTTTCTCTTTTAGTCTAACCACACTGTACTTTTCACAGAGGCCTTTTCACTCAGCTGCTGCAAGTAATGGTCCTGAGGTACCAGAAATAAGAAACGACGTTGTCTTAGCTTTGTTAGAAGCCATAGATTTCTGTATGAAAACTACGCATGCTTTGCTGTTTGTGTTAAAACAAATGTTTTGGTAGTAAACTCATGAAACTGGAGACAGAAAAGCTTTGCAAAGTAGCACATGTAATTACACAGTACATATATATTTAATTTTGGTTCTGTTTCTGCAGAACTTCATGCAAGAACAGGAACATCAACATCATTCCCTAGAAAGAGGGATAATCAGCACCTAAATTTGGGATGCAGAGGGCTGCTGTTATGGTTGGGTCAGAATGTGCCACTGATCTAGAACAAGAACAGGAAACAATTTTCTCCATCCAAGTTGTGCTTGAAGATTTATCTAATACCATATTTCTTTCCATGAAAAGTACTGTACACACAGATGTCCATTTCTGACACTGAACTGATCTGTTAGTTCCAATGTAACATCATGGGAGAGACAAGGGATTGAAAATCACAAGCATGGAAAGTCTTTTCCATATCCTGCTCTGGTATCTTTATGCCTTGTAACTGGAAAAATTAATTGTGTGAAATTAATTAGGTAATGATTCAGAGCACCACTAGCTTTTATTATGAGTGTAACCTCATTGTAGTGACGAGATCTCTGCGCAGTGGTCTAGAGTTGGTCTACATTTCAAAACACTAGATGGTGCCAAGAGTCCACACATTCAGAAAAGCTGACTAAAAGAAACAAAAATATTCCATTTCATGGCAATGCTTGCGTAGTTTTTTCTCTGTGTTGTTCTGTGAATTAGTTCAAAATCTACTGTTGAAATGTTTCATTACCTGGGAAGTGACAGAAAAAAATTCTGTACAAGATGATAGTAACCCAAGTAAACTCACAGGTAATTTAGTGCTGGTCTACAGAGAGGACAGGAACTCTGAAGTTTCAATAAAGGGGTATTCCCAGCATGGGCAGGTCCAGATTCATCTAGTCCAAAACCCTTTTCTCTGACAGTGACTGTACAAAGTGCTTCAAAGAAACGTATTAAAAGACCTGTGACAAACAGATAGTTAGAGCCCTACCCTTGATCTTGGCCTAGCAGCTAATACAGGTTGGCTTAAGCTCTAGCATATGAAGCCAAACTTTGCAAAATAATGTTTCTAAATAAAAAAGTGTTTGTTCTTGCTAGATGTAAAAAACCTAGTTGACCTGTTTTATAACTTAACTATGGACATTGATTGCAGGATTAAAAAATGTAAATGGCTGCAAACTGTATCTGTGCCTACCTAATAACAAATTATAAAAATATTTAACTTTTTCTAGATGTAGTGCTCTCTTGTATAGAAAATTTCTTATTTATTCATGTTAAAGTCTCACTGGTTTCACTATATGACCAGATTCTTGTGACTGAGAAAAAAAAATTACCATAACTTTAAATCAAAAATGCATCATATCCACTGTGTACTGCTTTAACAGCAATATTCGAGGAAAAAGTCTGTAGCCATTCTGCAAGCCAGTATCATACTTTCCTGAGGTGGTTTGTATGAGACTATTATCTGTGAGATAATGATATTGGTAGTTTGCAGAAAGACTGTTATTAAATTGCTAGCAGGAAAGGACAGAAAGAGAAGGAATATTTGACACCTCATTAGCATTTCTATTCTCATACTCTATTGTTTCAAGTTATTGATGCTGTTCTCTTTTCCAAGTCCAAATTTTCCTGTTTGTACACAGTTGGAGTTCTGTAGAGCAGAGGAAATTCTGTCTGCCGAGAATATGCAAGGGGGTGCAATTATCTGAGTCTTGGGGGAAAGGCTCAGTTCATGTAGCTCTTTGTCAGTACAGATGCTAAATGCTGGTTCTGCAATCAGAAGGATTATCATGAGAAACCTCTCATAGGTGTCAACAGCTGGACAAGAGAGTCTATTTTCTCAGTGGGGAAGTACCATTTCTTAAATCCTTCCGACCCATGTTTTCAAGAAGGATCCTTGGATCCACTCTTGATGTAAAATTCTTCCCTGAAAACTGGGCTGTGATGCCTGCACAGTGCTGTGTCTTTGTGGCAGCACCATGTATGGAAGTAAAACAAGTTACTTTTAAATGACTGATCTGTAACACTACAGATATCTCTTACCAGTAGGCTTACATGCTTACACAGTGAGGTCCAGTTCACAGGCAACAGCAGTTATGTGATGTATCCCACCATAAAGCAGACTGAGAAAACAGAAGGCACCATCTATCTGTTGCTTGTACATCTTGCATTTACCAGAAGTGCACTGCCTCAACAAACTTCTGTATAGAAGCTGTAGTGGGAGGGTGCCTAGGACAGACAAACATACCAAAGGGAAAACAACGGTATACCTATGCCTAACTAATGATAATGTTTAGAGATACAACAAAGATTACAGGAATTGTGAAGAATGAAGATGGGTCAATAATACAGAATAATGTGGGTGACACAATCAAGTAGACACAAGCAAAAGATACAATAAAACATAAAGCTATACATCTAGGATGAAAGCGTCTGGATCATATTCAGACAACAGGTGAAAGCTGAAAGATCTGTCCTGTGAAGATGTGACATTGGAAAGGATTTGGTAATGAATAAGGTGGATTGTCATACGATCATTCAGCTTCTGATCTGATCCTGTAGCCAAGACTCCTAATGCAGTCCATAAATGCACTTATAAATCATAAGTGAAGGGGCCTATTTGACATTTGTGTGGTTGATCTCCACTAAATTCAGTGCTGACACAATGAGAAAGTTTAGAGAAGACTCAAAATTGCCATTAACAATGGGAAAATATTTTCTAGTGAAATATTTCAGGAATTTGCTTTGCTTATGAAGCAAAAGTAAACCCATAACGTCCTGTGCAGTTTCTCTGCAGATTAGGCTTACTTCACATGCCTCCCCTGGGTGCCACCATGTCACTCTTATAATAGGTGGATAGATCAGATTCCTAGGATGGAACAATTTTCAATCTCATTTTGACACAATTACATTTTGTAAAGTTAGGTTAAGTATTCTTAAAGAAAGAGAGGGACAGTGAGAGGAGATGAACTTATTACCCATTCATTAGGGATCTAATGGAAATAAGGATTTTGGTTAAAAACCCTTTTCTGAGAATCGGCCACCTCAAGGTTCAAGCCATGTCTGTTTGAACAGCTAATTGCTGTGACACCACTCCCTGAAATCCAGGGAAGTCCTGAGTACATAGGCAAGTACTGCTGCCACATGACTGCAATTCATGTGATTTGGGGATGAGCACAACCTGGAGAGTAACACTGCAGTTGTGGGCCAAGTGCAGCCTTGTTGCCCAGATGTTGAGCAGTCCTGCCTTAAGCACTCCTTCTCAGACACAATCTCATTTCCTAACATTGCAATTGTAGATCATCTGCCAAAGACTGATTAGTTTCAAAAGGCTAACTTCAATTTCTAGGTGTCCTTACAAAACTACACAGCATCAACTCAAACCCAAAGCCAGGAAACCGCAAACTAAATGATACTGCTGCAATGCTCAGTAGGCAAAACTTCTCCACTAGCAAACAAAACATCAAATAAATTGCTTTAATTTAACCCTTTTTTACAGGAGAAAAGAGTAAAGTGTGATGAGATCCTCAGCCAGAAGATTTAGAAACAAATAAGATTTATTTGAAAGTACAGAAAATGACCTGAACAAAAACCAGATTTGGGTAAATTAATAGGAGGAAAATACACGCTGTTTAACTCTATTAGGATGAATGGCATTTTGCCTGGAATATGAGTCATGGAGAACATTATATTCTGTGAGTAAGACATGGCTAGGCAAGAAGGAAAGGAGAATAATAATCTGGAGGATAAATTGCAGGAAGAAAGAAATAGAAATGCACTGAAGTGATAGCAATCCTGCATGAAGAACTACTTTAAGACTAAAAGCTAAATTGTATCTTATCACTTTGATAGCCATTCAAGTTTAAAGTCTCAAGGATTCTGCTGAGGGAATGAATCATATCTCAAAGCCTGACATTCAGCGTGTGAGCACACAGGACAATGCATTCTCAGTCTGGGAGACCTGGCTTTGGAAAGAATTTTCAGTAGAGGTTAGATGAATCACGGTCTGAGCTCTCATGAATCACTCAAAAACCTTCATTAACACTTGTAGACCCAAATAAACATTTACAGTACTAACTGAAACTCCCAGCTCTCCCACAGAACAATGAAGGATTAGCAGAAACAGCCTGGTCCAAAACAAAGCTCTGAAGAGAAATGTGAGAAAAGTCAGAGACTCAAAATTGAAACATTATTCATTGCTTCTATAAAGAATTGCCCAGAATTAGCGATGCCATTTCCATCTTCTCTGGTCACATGTAGACATTTGATTGGTACTCAAATGACAGTTGCAATGCTGGCATCTATCCCCTCACACAGTAGTAGTATCTCAGCTTGTGGTGGCACTAGTTTTCATTTGCTCTTTTTTTTTGTGGATGGCGGTCACTCAGACCTCATCTACTGGAACCGTATGATATTACCTGTAATCATCACCAGTAACTCTGTTCAAAAGTAAGGACACCAGAAACACAAAAGCATGTCAGGACTGAAAAAGGGAAAGCTGTGGGCATATCTGAGTGACGTCAGGACAAAGCAGACAAACTGCCAGTGCACAGCTACAACATTTTATCTGTACTGCTCACTAAATGCAGTCCTATGCAGTGCCATTAACAGAATCCAGTCTTAATAAATGTAATTTGTGTAGAGCTTTCCCAGGCCTTGATTTGACACATCCATTACTGACACTACGGAAGTCCTGCTTTGAGTCATTTTTGATTGAATGTGCTGATGCAGACTGCAGCCAGAGCTGCAGATACTACTTCCATAAGACTTGTGGAAAAATATTTCTTGCAGTCACAACCTGGTCAAAAGATGCATATAGTATTTTTTACATATTCTATAGCCTAAAAATATGTTTGATAATTTGTTTGATTTGCTGCTATATTTAAATATACTCACTTCTGCTTTCAGCACCAAAGCAATTCCCACACACACTTCAATGCACCCTGCCTGAATTTTTTGTATTGCTGTGCACATGCCCTCTGAATTTTGGCTTGGCAATGTGTGAAGCTTATTGCCTAGAACCTCTCTTGAGGCTATCAGTTTTATTTGGATTCTGTCCAGGTTTTAAATTTATGGCTAGGCTTTGATTTACCTGGCTTGAATCAATACCCAGTGAAGTCAATGGAAAGTTCCTATTGACCTAAAAGGAAGTCGATTGAGGCACTTTCATGTGCCTGGTTTGATCTGACATTAAAGTCCTTTTCTTGCATTAGGTTCCCCATATTTAAAGTGTGTTAGCAACTATCACAAAGTACCAAACAGTTTTCTGTATGCAGAAATGTGAAAAAAACACCCAACACAGTGCTTATGAGGGTCTGCCTCAGCTCTCACTGAAATCAGCAGAAGCTGTTTAATTTACTGCAGTGAAAGCTGAGATAGAGATGAACATCAGAACTACATTATTCCAGGATTTATTCTAGAAAGTGAAAGCCTAATGTAAAAAACAGCTGGTTTTGTCCTTTCTGGGTCTTTATTGAGTTGGAGAAAGGGTAGGATCCCGGTGCTGTTCACAATTGCATGAATTTAATGAAATACAGTCATTCGATTTAAGTTTCCAAAGTTCAGTGAAGCTCTCAGCTTTCATCTTAAAAAAAAATAAATAAAAAGAAAAAAGAACAAAAGGTAAAAATAACTTCTTTTAAGACTACAGAGAAAGGTAGAAAACTGTAAATCTTAAGAGCTCAAAAAGAAGAAGGCCAAGTCCCTCCTCCCAAAATTATTTGCTGTAAAATGCTATGGTTTTTAAATCAGCTTCATAGTTTGTCGGTCTGATTCACTTTCAAATGCTTAGTATTGTTGTTAATGCTTCTGTCTCACTGTGCTGGATAATTATTCTTTGTGCCATGACATTTCCCAAAGACTCTCAACAGAGTCAGCTCTCCCATCATGACAGAGGCTGTCCAAAAAGTTTAATTTTAAAAGGGGAAAAGTCATGAAGCATTTCTGCAAAATTAATTTTACCATGAGCCAATATGCAAATGGATTTACAAATGCTGTTTAAACTACAACATCATAGTCTGCCTCAATCCTTATATAAAATCAAACCGAAACAGATGTTAGAAGACCTTCTGCAAAAATATCTAAGAATGCATCAGGTTATTTTTTTCTAGAGGGAAATCTAGATAAGATTCTGTATATGATATGCTGCTCATCCGCTGTACCAAATTTCTTTAACACAGAAACTATTGCAAGAGTACCTACACAACACACTGATCATAAAATATCTAAGTACTTCATTAGCTCTACATACCTGCTTATGCTACTCTTCTGTTCATAAGAAAACTGCTTGCTGTTTTCACAGGAATGAGTTTGTGATATCACCTGTGACTTTCCAATGCATTCTGATCCATAAGGGGTGTGCAGAATCTCCCACCAAATCAGGATGAAAGTTCAAGGAACTTCTTGTGTATTACTTATTATTTTTTATCTGTCTGATTAACACCTAAAACTTCAAGTCATAATACAATATTTCAGGTTCATCTTTGCTGGAAAACCTTGATACAACACTATTAGGAAAAGGAACTTCTATTTTTGCACCTACACTGTTCTGTGATTAGGGGATTTTTATTAATATTTTCATCTCTGAAGTTCAAAGAGGTAACAGTCAATGTATTAGAAATCCATTCCCACAGCCCACTGCCTGCTGATTTCACTGACTGACAGCTGATACATGCATGAGTATATCGCAGGACTATATAAATATCCATCTATGACTTACTTTCTTTTTCTGTACATTTGTCCCTACCATCTAGATTCTAAAAGGCATCTGGTTTTACTTCTCAAGCAAGGGAATGAGAAGGGGATGTGACCTAAATTCACAGAGGGCAAAAAAGTTTACTTTGAGTGTTCCACTGAAACCCCAAGATCCTCATTTCAGTTTGCAGCAGGCGTCCGAGTTTCAGCCCCTGGCCATGCACAAAGCCACCTCCTGAGCCAGGTACAGGGGGCACTTACACTGTGTGTTTCTAGCCTGCAGAAGCCATGTCCAGGGAAGATATGTAAGATGTACATCTAAGAAAGGATGAATCACAGTCTGGAAGTAGATATTTCTCTCCAGTGATGGTAAGGAGAACACAAGGTGATTAGGACAGAGCAGACATTGAACTCCCAGGTGATGTGTGATGAATCATGATGGAGGTTAACAGCAGAGCAGACATCCACCTGCAGCCTGTGGAGGACCCCTTGCTGGAAGAGGTGGATGCACAAAGGAGGCTATGACCCCTTGAGAAGCCTGTGTTGGAGCAGGCTCCTGGTAGCACCTGTGATCCCATGAATAGAGGAGCCCATACTGGAGCAGGTTTGCTGGCAGGACTTGTGTCCCCATGGAGGACTCACACTGGAGCAGTGTGTTCCTGAAGGACTACACTTCAGGGAAGGGACCTGCTCTGAAACAGTTTGTGAAGAACTGCAACCCATAGAAGAAGACATTGGAGAAATTCACGGAGGACTGTCTCCCATGACAGAGATGCCACACTGGAGCAGGGGAAATGTGAGGAGGAAGAAGCAGTAGAGACAATGAGTAATGAACTTGCCACAAACCCCTATTCCCCTATCCCCCTGTGCTGCTTGAAGGGAGAAGGTAGAGAATTTGGGATTAAAGTTGAGCCTGGGAAGATGCAAGGGGTAAGAGGAAGGTATTTTTAAGATTTGGTTTTATTTCTCATTACCCTACTCTGATTTGATTGGCAATAAATTAAATTAATTTCCCCCAATCAAATCTGTTTTGCCTGTGACAGTAATTGTTGAGTCACCTCCCTGTCCTTATGTTGACCCATTGTATTTTCTCTCTGCTGTCCAGCTGAGGATAGGGAGTGACAGAGTGGTTTGGTGGGCACCTAGTGTCAACCCACCACAATCACCACAAAGGAAAAGGGAAAAAGACAGTAGCACAGCAGTCTACTGAGTGTATAGGGAGACTAGGTTAGATAGGTCATGTGTTGACATGACCTGTTGACATCTAGATTTACTCAGATGTATCCCACCTTTCTAAACATAAGAAAATTCCTCTCTAATTGATTAGTCAGGATGCAACTCTGAGCTCAGGTTCTGGTTGTAGCTGGATTTCTGTCTGGAGGTGGAGATTTGCCTCTCAGAGCAGCTTCCATCTCTTAGGTGAAGCTTTTTCATGTTCAGTCTCCAGGCTTCACATGCCTATCAGACTGGCAGGGTTTATGTCAAAAGTTTCTTGTGTAGGCCCAAGGCTTTACACAGCTTCTGCAGGCATCCAATGAATCTAGGTCTTCATGTGACTTTCTCAACTCCTTCCATTTCTGAGTTTGGAAGCACCCACGTTTCTACTTAACTCTGTGACCTCAGCCTGCACTAAAATAAGGATGTAGCAGAAACAGTAATAGGTAAGCAAGAAAACTTTTCTAAAACAAACCAGTATCTTGTAATCCAGATTCATACAGCCAAAAACCCCAGGTTAGCAAGTCTAGTAGGCCACGCTTTCTTTAACAGCTAGACATGAATTCTTCTCCTTGTGGGCTGGTAGGTTCTCCCCATCTGTCTTTCCAACTGCTCTGCTCTTAGCATTTTCTTACATTCTTATTCATAAGGTGAAGCCCAGCTTGAGGTGGCAACGAGGCTTTTCTAAAATCCAGTACAGGGAATTTCAATGTGCTGACCTGGTGAAAGTAAACCAGGCATCCCTACTCAAGTACCCTTCATCCCATGTGAGTGCAGTAAGCCAGAAGCTGTGTGGGCGTTGAGAAGGGGTCCTCCTACAGGAGGACCTTCCTGTAAGACTAAGGGTGCTCGTGGTTAGTTGGTTAGGGTTTGGGGTTTGTTTTTTATGGAGAACTGTGAAAGCTGGTGGAAGTTGCACACCATGGAATAACACTATTCTTGTTTTGCAAGGTTTTTGAGACTGGAAGATTTTCTGTATCCAGCTTTAACATGTGGGTGGATGAAAGGTTGTAGGAAAACTTTGTGAGAATTAGAACAATTTTGTTTTCTACATCATGCCAACTAATTAAAACTAGACCTTTGCAAAAACAGTGTTAATAGTATTATGGTAGCTAAATGATGATAAAGCATCACATGCCAGAATTAAAAAAAAGGTATACAGATCAAGATATTACAATTTAGAGAAGATCTATATAGACCCATACCAGAAAGTATAAACAAATACACATAAATACATAAATTACTTAGAAAACCATCCTACGTATATTTACCTTATCTCTTTCAAGTGTATTACTTGTCATGACATAAGCTTTTGTGATCTGCAGCATTAATTCTTGACTACTCTTTAGAAAATTTTGCAGACAGAGGTACTATATAGGACATCATTGTTTCAGACACTGCACAAACACAACGGTGACATACCCTGTCTCAAAGAGTTTTCTGTCTAAAAGATGTACTAGAACAGAATTACTGAAACGTAAGACTGCAGAGCCAGAAAGGACTTCAGGAGATAGTATAGTCCAACTCCAGGCATTAAAGCCAGCTAAAGTGTGTTTAGACCAACTACAAAAGGTATTTGTCCATTTTCTTGAAAAGCTGCAATGAAGACAATTATACAGCATCCCTATACAAGGCATTTTAGCACTTCATATAATCAAATGATGAAAAGAAATCAGCCTGGGCAGATATATGTTTACCATATGAAATATGTTACAAGGATGAAGAACAGCTGAGCACACATTTTAATAACATCCATTCATACACTGGAAAATTGTTAAAATCTCTACCCATAACCTTCTCTTTTTAAAGTGAAAAAAACCTAATTCCTTAAGCTTTGCTTTAAGTTGCATTTTTTAAAATCTGCCATCAGGACGGCGTTTTCCAACTGAGTCTTTAAAGGGATGAAGTAGAGCAGAATAATTACTTCCTTGTTTAAAATATGACAGCCCTGCTCATTCATCCCAGAATGACACTATTTAGTTGACTAATCTGTAGTTTGTAAAATACTTTTGTTCCCACATACTTTTCTGCCTTAGTGCTATACAGGTGGTTATTTTCTATATATATATCTCTACGATTTCTCCCTTCCTTGCTAGGCTACTTATCCTCTTAAAGAAGAAAATTAGACTTGTTCATCTAATGACAGATTAAGGGTGGGGCGAGGTTGTGGGTGGACACAAGTGCCTCATCTTGGCTCTCATATATTCACTCTTCATTGTTCTATGACTAAACTCTCCAGGGCATGAAGTTAGGCTGATGAGTCTATCATTTCTAATTTGTCTTTGCAGCTGAATGTATACTATTTCTCTTCTCCAGACCTTGTAGAGATCTGTCAGATGATTGACAATGGTTCAGAGATTTATTTCAGCTAATTGCTTGAGTAGAAGAAAAATCAGTAATGTCATACTTCAGGTGAATGACCAAATTAGAGAGCAATTGCAGGTTATCTGCTGTTTCATATAGAACAGCCACTGCTACACATAAAGATGCTGTCTGAAATTAACTGATATGAACGGATTTTACCTCGTTATGATTTGGCCAGTACAGAGCTTCACAGGTTCCCTCTACATGGGGCAGGACAAGCCTGCCTTGTGCTTACTTACTGCTTTTTTTGCACAGCTTACGTTGGTACTGGAAGAGCCACACCAGTTCTTAGAGTTTTCTTTGTTATGAACATTTTCCAAACACAGTACAAGACTGATTTCATAATAACATGGGATACAGTGCAAATGTGTCATTAGGGAAAGCCTGGATGGTCAGAGTGTCCCATACCAGAACAGGCTGTATGCAGCTGTGACAGGTCATGCCATACTGGCTCATGCTGGGCTATACTGGACTGACAGGCCCTGCAACCAGACTAACAGGCTGGCAGATGACTGGTGGAGGTAGGGGTGCCTCAGGAGTGTTAAGACAGCTTTTCTGCAGAAGAGATAAATTTCAATACCAGTCAACTAGGAGAAAATTGTGATAATAGGATTCTTTTCTACCTGCTCCCTTGCTAGTCAAGTTGCTGTAAACAGAGGTCCTTTTCCCTGTCAGAAGGTCCCAAACCTAAGGATGTCCTATTCTAGTAGGGCTGCAGAGGAGGGCTCTCAGAGCCTCCTCTTGTATCAGTTTTAATGTCAGAAGTAAAAAGGAGTAAGCCGTCTGGGGCTGCTGGTGCCACCATCGTGGGGATGCTCTAGGGCTCAGCAGGACATCAGTTATATCCCCATCCTGCAATGGGGCAGGAGGGCCTCTGGGCAGTAATTGTCATTTCCTAGCTATGAACTTCTTCAGGACCTACTCCACCCATTGTCTTCCACAGTATGTGAAATATGCCCTACAGGTCTGAGCTGTACAATTTTACCATGTGCCTCCCAAGGCCAGGAAAACCCAGATACAAAGGATGCAGCCAAGGGCTGTTTGGTTTCCTCTTTTCTGAATGGCACTGTATTCCTACGTCTTGAGAAATCACTTTTACTTAGTGAGATATTCTGTTGCTATAATGGCCTATTTTAACTCATGAGTCTGGCACATCGGACACATCAGGAATCTTTTCAATGGAAAATAATTAGTTTCTTTTTTAAAAGATCCTGCTTCTGAAACTGCCCAGGGTTTTTATTTTCTTTTCCCCATTTTTAATAACATGAGTGATAAATAATCTGAACTTTACTCCCACAGATTACATTTGTATGCTTTGAAATCTTCATTTTCCCTTGAAAATCCCTTGCGTGGGTTAGTTCTACCATTGCTATTGTTATTTTTTAAATTCTGGATATTTACATAGCAGTGGGTTAGAAAAACCTCCCATTATTTCTTTTGTTGAAAGTGTCAAGGATCAGCCTTTTAGTAGGGGGCCTTTACAACTCAGTAAAGACAAATGAAAAAGGAAGCTATCTCCACGCATAGAGAAAAATCATCAAGTAGTTACAAACATATTTATCATTAATGAAATTAAAATAAGAACAAATACCTACATACACAATTTTGTTTATCCTCCATTCTGAGAATCTATTCCAGAGACACATTTTAAGATGCTTCCCTTTCAATTATGTATGGCCAGATCTTGAAAGTGTTTACATGTATGTATTATCTCTGTTCACAAGGGATTTGCCTGGCCTAACGTGATTAAAGCAACGCTAGTGCCAGTGTTCACTGAACCAGTTCTTACATAGGTCAGAAAGTACACACGGACAATGCTCAAGACCAAAAAAATATCTAAGAGCAGTTTGAAAAACTGAACATTTAGTGTGGGATGAGAAGAGAGATTTGCAGAGTTCATCCTTCATATTTAGTGTGACTGTGCTTTCCCTTTCTTTTGCCAAGGTCATCTGGCATTTACCTCTGTTTTTCTCCCGGCAAGCTGCGCAGTTCTCTGGCCAGTTTAAGGCTATGATAATACTGTAACACGGTTAATAATTGGTAAAGGCATTTTTAAGTACTGCAGCAATGACTTACAGGAAGGACTTGAATGAAGAAAATGGGAGATAAGCTGCAGGGAAGAAGTACGTACAAAATAAAGGTACATAATGAAAAATATGAAAACTGCTTTACCCAGAAAAAATCTCCTTCAATAAACTGCATTTCCTTCTGTTCATTTTCTCTAATACTGGAAAATTTCCTTCCTCTCAAATAAGTATTCATCCTTTTTTAACACTGCTTTCTGGGCTGCAGCCTTTGATTTGTGAAACTGAAAATAATGATTTATCTAGTGCTTTTGCTGTGACTCTCATTTCATTCAGGGATCATGGCTTCTGTGTGTCAACTTGATTTTGCTCTCCTAGTAATTCATACACTTGGGAAGAGTTTTCTCTCCTGCTGCATTGTGCATGGGAGACCTATTTTCTCATCCCCTTACCTCAGCACACTCACTACTTGAAAACTTGGGATTTCAGTTGGATTTTTCAGAGTTTGATTTTTTTTTTCTGTATAACAAAGCCATGTAATTTATCAAAATATGTTAAGACTTCACATTTAGAAGGGCATGTCACTCTGCCTTCATTTGCAATCAGTAAAACAAACAAACAGTCACAGAACTCAAGCTTAATCCCTGAAATGTATCACATTGTGACTGGGGCTGAAATTGGTAAGAGCTCAAACTTGGTGAAATCTAAGCCTCATTCAGATCCAGGTGAGCAAGACTGGAAATGTATTTGAGTCACAGATTTGAACTCAGAGCAGAATCCTCACTTTCTTGAATGGATGGAAAAAGGAAAGGGCAGGTGTGAATGAAAACTTCTACATCCTCTTAGAACTATGGAGTCTTCAAAGTAACTCCATAGGTTAACTGCAGGCTTTGTCATTAAAGCATTTTCAAGCATTTTCAATACATCTGCATTTCCCATTTGGCAAATTTATCTTTCTCTCCTTGGGCTGTGCACTCATTTGTTGCATTACAGCTGTAAATCCCTTTAAAGCATAAATTTCTACTCTAAACTCAGATACATCCTTTCTAGTAAAAGCTCATCTCTGTCCTTTTAAGTACACTTAGTGATGCTGTCTTGATGAAGATTATGATGAAATGATGACCATCAAGAATATTGACAGGTTCTCCCTTTATAAGCACCACTTACTACCCTTCTTTTGTAAGTCAGCTATTCTCCAGCTGTTTTATGGAAAAGATCTGTTTTTCAGAGTCTTGGATATTGTGTTGAATAAAAGGAAGTAAACCACGATATAATAATAAAGAGAATAAAGGAGATAAAAATGCTGTGAGTTCTTAATGCCTGGTGAGGTAAATCAGAATAACAAATATTCATCCTTAAAAGAATATGTAAAACAGTATCTTCTTAAAAAGTTAGTTTTAGTAGCATGAAATGTCAAAGTAGTTGTATCTGTGACATAAAGCAGCTCAGAGCTGGTCACTCTAGGTATCGCCAAAACATTCATAATTCACACTGAAGTGAAGAACTATAGCACGAGTACTGCTTATGTCAACACTTTGCAAGCTACACCAAGGAAGCATCTCTACCCAAAGTCAGACAGACATAATCCAGATTTTACATTCACTGGCTTAATCTTGAGATCCTTTCACAATGGAAACTCCTGCTGCATTTATTTGCTAGAATGACATTTAAACAAACCAGATGATTTATTTTTTCCTCTAGTAGAACTTTTTCTTTTCCTTTGTCGTACACTTTGTCTACACACACGCTGCTTAGCTAAAGCTTTCTCTGTTTATGGCCTCAGTGCTTATTCCGTGTGAATTCTTGGCTGGTTGAATCATTTGGAATGTGCAAAAATACACCCGCCTGCTTCCCTCCTTACCAAAAATCCTACTTGTGATCCAGACATGCAGAAACTGCCTCAAAGTAGAGTGATTAATAATTTGAATCGCTGTTTTAATTATTATTTAAAGTGGCAAATGGAAATTCCTGATTTGAATACTGTATCATTTTCCATTCCCATGCTTTTGTTACTTAAAAATAAAAAAGTTGGATTCTCGTTGATTAGTAATCTACTTTTCATTTGCAGCAGAATGTAACCTCTGAATTAAACTCTCTTTTCATTTTGCTAATCAGTAAGACACACTCTCTACACATACAAGCACTTATTTACGTAGCATGTATTTATTCAGATTTCTAATGTTATATTTTATGATGCTAGGAAAAGCTAACTGATATTTCTTAGAGATGATTTCTTTTTGATTCCTGATTAGAGCTTAGGCAGATTTAGGTGCAAACTGCAATTCAAGTCTAATACAAACATTCAGAATAGTTAAGCAGTGTTTCACTAACTGAATAAAATCAGGTTAAATTCCTAGCTATAGGAATGAAAAGGCACATGAAAACAAAATTTCCTTTTAAAATGTCACCTTATCTTCATGAACTGTATGATCCTTCCTGGGAATTCCATCTTTCATAAAGTTAATTTAATTTTGAAGCTGGAGGAAGCTGAGTTTATGCCGAAACGGGTGGTAACCCAGTTTCGCAGCTCCCAAGCATCTCATCTGTAAAGCACCACTACCTGTGCACTTTCTACCTCTACAACTGCCATGCTTTGTGTGTCTGACTTACTGATGACCTTTTCGGAATTTCAGATGCAGTATTGAATTGGCTGCTGCTATTACTAGGAAGACATGCAGGCTTGAAGACCACAGCTTAAGCACCTAGTGTTTACAGTTTCTAATTTGCACCTGTACTGCTGTGACCATGGGCAGTCCCATAGACTTGGCACAGAAATCTCCTTCATTTAGACTTCACCTTTCCTTCTAGGATCACTGCTACTAGTCATTCAGCACTTACACCCTTTCTTTGTGCAGGTATGCATCAGATACTTAGGAAGAAAGTGGTTGCGCTATGCAAACATTTGCAAGGTTAACTGGATGTATCTAGACAACCAAACCTGTGGAATACCACAGTTAAGATACAAGAGGCAAGTCTCATTTTCAGAACTGAAACGGTGTGGTGGTAAACCACACAGAGGGACCTAGGGCTGAAGTCTTGGTACTCTGGTACTGCTGTGCCTCCTCTGAGCCATGAAAAAAATGGCAGATAGCTCTGCAGCTTCTCCCAACCTGAAGAAGTGGAAAGACCTCCAGGGAGCAGTTGCAAGGTACACGGGTGAAACTCCAACTCCATCCCAACTTCCTCTCCTCAGAGGAGGCAAGGATGTTTTACAGACAACAGGAACAATGCCAATGATGGACTGTCTGTGGTTTGTTTATACCAGTAACAAAGATTACGGGAGTGATCTCAAAATAGTTTTTTAGTAGGAAATTTGGGTTTACATAATATGTTTTTATACAGTTTATGTAGTTATTTGCAGCTTTTTTTTTGTGGCAGAGCTATTTCATGCCATGGAAAAGCTATCTTTTCTGGCAGCATTTCCCAATCAGACTTCTTGACAGCTTGCACACAAAACACTTGCCATCATCTACAAGCAGAAAGAGATTGGCAGAAGGGTGTTCTCTGTGAGAGGTACTTAATTGAGGAGCTGGCACCTCACCCTGAACTAAAATAGCCTCATAAGCATGCTGCAAATATTTTCCTATTGCCCAGACTTCTCAGTGGGGAGGGACTTTGCAGGAAGCAAAGGTCTCCATGAAGGGTAGATTCTGTGATCTGTTAAGATCTAACTCTCAACCATACATATTTTACTGGCAGCTGCTGATGGCCCTACTGGTCATCTTCTTGGTTTGCCAGATGAGTTTTATAAGCAAATCAGGGATACTTGTAACTTTCAGATCAGTGCCTCTTTCTGGATAGAAAAACAGATTTCTCACAAGTGAGAAGTTCTTTCTGTTGAAGGGGCGAAGGCTATCAAATAATGAGCATACTCCCTAGATATGAAAAAAATGGTCCACATACCGAAGAGCCAAAAATAAGAAGAAAGTTTGTCAATGACCCTACTATATTCCTACTGTACTCTGAACTGCAGCAAATACACTGTGATGCTGGAGGTTGCTTTGTAATTGTGATAGTAAGGCTGATAATGCAGTGGAAATAGATCACACAAGTAAAATACGATCTTTTTGTTTTATCTAACAGATGTCTCACAGGAAAAGCAGAGGTTTTCATATGCTGACCTTAGGAGATTGTAACTGCATTTATAAACTACATGGATTAAAATAAGTGGGCTGGTGTAACTCTGGCCTGACAAAGACTGCACTGGAGAGAAGGAGCAAATGGGTTTCATCGTGGCTGAACCAAAGAATGTGAGGCATATACTTCACTGGTTTATGCTACCAGGACTGGGAGTCCCTAATGCCTTCTTTGAATGCACCCCAGAACTGCCGTAACGGTCATATAATCTAAACTGTGATAACAGATGAGTATTTAAAAAAAAAACCCAAATAAACAACAAAAAAAAACCCCACACAAAACCAAAACAAATAATTTTGAGAGAGCCTTCTGCAAGGGAGAATATAGCAGCTGTAACTAGTATATATGATATTAGAAATAGGCCTGGTTCTCTAACTAATTTTTTTTCAAATAATAATTTTCAAAATTATTTTTTTACAAATGATGGTGTGCAATCATTTATATTCACTAATATTCAGGGTAACACGTTTTTAAATACACTGAGCTTTACAGCTGCCAGCCCACTACTGCATTAGCAATACATTTACTGGCTTTCCAAAGCATCAAAGAAACACTTCTAGGAGAAGAGCTCAAGTTACTTGGTGTTAAAATTTGATGGCAGGCACCTGGAATGCAATAGGACCATCTCAATGTTGCGAGTACTGGCAGTAACAGCAGGGTTTGCAAGATCCTATTTTTCTTCCTCTAGTTGAAGAGCAGCCTACGAAACAGGTTGCTGGTACAGTCACTGAAGTTCTGAAACCTGCTGGGGTGTCCACAGTCGTAGAAGTAAAATAATTCCTGGTGTTTAAACATAGTGCCTGCTATTAAAAAGGCAGGAACAGCTACACAGTCCAAGTGTATCACTGTCATCGCCCTTTTGGGAGATTTTAGGGGACATTTTGAGCCAGCTTCCAAAGTTGATTTTGCTAACAACTGAGATACCATGACCTTGGTGAAGTCATTTGCAGCTAGCTCCACAAAAGACATCAATGTTCCCATGCTTTATTGTTAGTCCAACTCGTGTACAATGGGATCTTCAGCCTTAAGATGAGCACTGCAGCTTTCCTGCACAAAGGCCTCTGTGTTGTTGGGGGCTGAAGGATGAGATCCCCAAAAAGCATCAATCTGAGTGAGAAACTACCTAAGTGTGCTAAGGCCTTAACACTTAAAGGTTGCTAGATACCAGATTCCCAACATGAAGAACATGTCTTCAGTCAGACTTCCACCATGAACTCCATTCTAGAGCTTAAAGGCAGATCATTCTTACAGGAAAGAGGAATACACAGTGGGTGATATATGCGTTTCCTGATCAACTGAAGCATGTTTAAATATTGATTACTGAAAAACAGCAGTTCATTTCAGAGCTGTTACCAGAAGTTAAGAATGATACCCCTGTGAACTTGTACTATTTTGGAATATTAGCCTAAGGTTGAGCATTTAACAAATCACTGTGTGGACACATATACATGGTATTGCTCAGTGTTGACATATAGCATGGCAGTCACCAGCACTACTCTGGCAGTCTTGCAGGAAGATCCAAAATCCAACAAGGAATTTTCTCATGTTGATCAAGAATTAAATGGAAACAGATTCTGAAACACAGTCTGACAGCACGAACAATAAAAACAATTGCCAGACACTGATTACCATATGTGGTATGTTTGTGTTATGTTTGGAGAATCTGTACAAGAGAAACAGCTATTTCACAGCTTTGATCTCACTTCTCGTTAGTACCTTGCAGTCTCCTAAAATCCTTGCTAAAGGATAAAAGTATTTAATTCATAGCTACCCAACAAAAAAAACAGACAAGGTGTTCTCTCACTGTTTGACGCACAATTCCACTGTAACATTTTACTAGCTGTAGTGTAAAATGACTTACTCATCCCCACACAAGAAATCAAAACCAAGCTCACTCATCCCAACTACTAACAAGACAAACTAAACTACATATCCCCAAAGACACATAGGTATTACTCAGATTTCAGTAAGAGCTGGATGACCGCACACCTTGAGGATTCAGACCTCTAATTCTTGCTCCTGAGAATTCTGACCCATTTCAAAGGATTCTATGGGTTACTTTCCAGAAGATACTTTTATCATCAAAAAATAAACCAAACCCCAAGTCTCTCCAGCTAGCATTCCCCTTCTAAATACCCCAATGATACAAGATAGATATAATCTACTTCTGCATTGTCCTGTGTCCTTTGTGGCTGGCAGAATTAGGGTGCAAGCTAAAATTCCCAGCTGGCATGGCAAGGCAAGCATGCCACAGTGCTTCAGAAACTGCTGCTTGGTAAGCTGCCCTTTGGAAGTCACAGCCCACTAGAAAAAACGCAGGGCAATTATGTGCCTATGCAAATGTACTTGGAGATACAGTTGTTTGTTCCTCAATGCACTGTAATCCTGTTGACTCATCTTCTTGATAAAACATTGTTCTACAGCAGCCTGGATATGCCTTAATCAATCTTTGGCAGAACTGAGATAATAAAAGATAACCCACAGGTGTCCCGGTAAGACCAGGTTGAACTGATAGTTTTATGTATAAAATGTTCACTAAATATCACATTTCCTGCCTAAGTTTAATCAAGGCTGGAAGTTGAATAATTACACAGATAAAGTGTTACACATCTATAAACCATCTGTATAGCCCAAAGTATTAAGTACTGGTGGTGGAACCACACACACGTGCATGTATATGCATATAACAAGTTATGGAAAACTGGTTGAATGAACCTTGAAGAGAAAAAAAAAAAAATCCATATGAAAACTATGCTCTATTTGTTTTCTTAATCAACTAATTCCTTCATTAAAGGGGCTCTTGTGTCAGACTCTTGTCTTAGTCTGCCCTGGCCATAGAGGTATCAGAAGTATTACATACACACAAAAGACACAGAGACAAGCCATCTCCTAGAAACCTACACAGGTTTTTTAAAGATGTGTTCTAACCCCAACCTGACACAAACTTCCTCAGCAACCTTGGACATATCAATCGAATGGTTCTTATTTATCTACCTTGCATGGCATTATGAGGGAAAATCAACACTTACCAAGTGTTCCACAGACTTACACTGTTACTAGTATTACACCTTCCTCTCTAAGCACTGATTTTTCATTATTAAAGACAGGAGTGAAGCCAGAGCATATGGCACTTTATAGTAAAGCAGTCTTCATAAAACTGCCTTTCACAGCTAGCATGTGACAGATGCACTCGTCACAACCTGCCTAACCTATATACTCACTTCCAAAAAAATCTTCATGACCTTGCTATATATAATCTTATACTGGAAAGGATTTGAAACTTTGTTATTTGCTTAAATAAACTTAACCTTTAAAAAAATTATCCCTGGCACCAAGCTGTTTCTGAAAAAAAAAAACCCCAAACAACACATCTTCAGAAACTTTAATAGAATTTAAACACATGGAGACTCCTTATATTTGTGAGATCATTTGGTTTTAATTTAGTTAAATAACTTTAAAAGTTTTCACTTTTTGCAATTAATATATACGACAGTCTTTTAAAACCAGTTTGTTTTTTTTTTTTTACTTCATGTACCATAATACCTGGTTGTCTATTTTTCCCTCAGGGCAACTATCAAATGCAGCCTTTACTTAAAGTTCAGCAATAACATATGCTTGTATGTTAGCAGGTGCAGAGAGCTAGTTACAATAGGAAATCTAGATAAAACAGAATGAAATGGAGGTAAGCAATATCAGCAAAATCTTAAGAAATCAATTGCTTTCACTGTTCTCTACAGAGTTTTACTAAGGATTCACTCACACAGTTCACTATTTGTAGTATTTTAGAATCTGCAACAGACATCAGATTTGAACATTTTGGCCCCTAAAACCTGAATTCTGCTGCCCTCCCTAGCAGATACTTTTTTGTTAACTACCGTCAGGATAAGCACACCAGCCTCTCTGCCTGGAGCCTCAGCACTGCAGGATGCCACATGGAGCAAGTGCACGATGCCTCCTTCTTCCTCTTCACTGCAGCCCTACCAACTCTACATAAACCCATACTGATCTTCTTACCTCTCTACTGTTAATAAGCTAGGCTGGGAAATGTGCCAGTTTGGTGACTTTCTGAATTCAGATTTTATATGTTATGATGTGAATGGCGGCAATTAGTGTTACTAATATCTCATTATCCAAATAATTTTAAACTTAGAGCAACTAATGTCTCAGTCTGTGCTTTAGTCTCTCTTCAAATGCAGACTTACGACCAGTGCATATACAAAATATGCCTGAACTTTTAAAGATTTCTCTGAAACCCTAATAAGTAGGGACTACCTGAAAACAAACCAACTTGAAAATTAGTAGAATAACTCTTCCCTTACATCACTTTTACTTACTTCCCATCCTTTGGGAAAAAATTATTTTGGAAGCCATAAAAAGAAGATATTCATCACTGACATGTCATCACTTTTCCAAAAACCTTCCATAGCAAGACAGATTTAAGACAGCAGAGTAAAGTCATTTAAGTATTTCAATCAATAAAAGATGACAATTGGACTGGGCTACGCACCAGCTCCCTGAGAAACATGCCTTTTGTCACACAGTCTCAGTTGCACTGACGTGTTACTGAACAGTGTAAATGTACCAGAAGATTAAGTGTCCATGACACGATCTGGGAGTTGGATAAACTTAAAATCTTTATCTTCTATGAAAACAAAAGGAATAACAGAAAATGAACAAAAATGAATGATTTCCTGAAGATGGGACTTAATGATAAATGTAAGGTGCCTGTGATGAGACCCATTAGCCAGCAGAAAATGGCAACTGTGAGTTGTGTGTGCTTTCACGGGACCTGAAGCAGGTAACAATACTGCTATTTAATCACTACCATGATAAGGCAGAAAAGAAACCCCAAACAAAAAACCCTCAACATTTGTTTTCCCAGTACCACTTGGCAGATGAGCAGATAGTGAGTGCATTTGCTGGAAGTGCTTATACTTAATGAATCACTAACATTGCTAAATTCAGTCTGCATCTTTCACTGCAAAGAGAGACAGAAAGGAAGGAGTAGTTTCGAGAGGTTTTCCACTAGAAAGCCAATCTGGAAGTGTCTGCTTAGTTAGGTAGTTATTCAGCCATCAGTTCAGTGGTGCCTGAAAAATCTACTTGCTATTTATTGCAAATGAATGGCAGCAAGGCAGAAGTGTCACAAACATCTTTGTGACCCATGTAAGAAAGTGATCTTTATAAGCAATACCCACATGGAGAATACCCCACTCAGCACTTTCTTCAGTTTCTTGGCAAGATTTCAAACAAATTCTTTCAGGTCTCTTCAACACATCTGTTCCTGTTGCCTTGAAGTGGGTGAAGTAAGCACTCCTTGTCAACAGAGAACTCATGTTTTGTGCAGGCGTTAGCCAGACATGATGAACATGTGTATACCTCATGCAAGGGCTGTGAAGTGAACTATGGCCCTCACCCATAAAAGCCGATGAAAAAAATAAGTTTCTGATGAATTTCAGATAACTTTTTTCCATAAAAGCACAAGTCTGGAATGAAGACAAGCAGTTCAAAACCAATTGCTCTTCACATGAGGCACATTTATAATCCTCACTAAAAGAAACATTTGTCTCTGTTATGTGTGAGGGCTGTCATCATACTTTATTAGATTGCCCAATCAGTTCTGCTGGTCGGGAGAGCATAAGATATTTTTGCTTAATAGCAAACCTCAGCTGTGATGCAGCAATGTGTTCATTCTCTTATAATTCTGGGTGAGGTTTTCCTGTCACCAGTATTCTGGTTTATGCTCTACCACATTTTTTTTTTTCCTAAACCAGTGATCTGGTGTGATACAGTAAGCAAAAGAGATACCTACCTGCATGATTCCATGCTGAACCAGTGCTCACTGAGCTGACAGTTCTATTAAGCAACTGGCAAGTCGGTGACTGGGCAGCAACATCCCCAAAACCATTCTTGGATTCTCCAACATCCACAGCAAATGACAGAAAGCGGCCCATCTGCAGGCCATGTATACTTAGAGATCAGGAAGCCCAGTTTCAACCCAGGAAAAACAATTACTTGTTTGAAGGGGGTTTTGAAGACCTTATTAGACCCAGACTCTTAATTCTCAGTGTAGAGGCCCTATCACAAACTTAAATTTTGCTTTACCAGATGTGAAGAGCCACACAGCCCCTGCTCTTGGCTTACTGTCTTTCAATGAATAATGAATGTCTTACACTGGGGATTCTTTCTGCATCTGAGAAACATCCAGCTTTGTATTAAGAAAATATATCAACATGGTTCATTGCACTAATTCAAGCAGCTGCTTAATTCAATCTATTGTTTTTTAATTTTTGCACGTACCTCTTGTGTCCACCGATAAAACAAAGGCACCAATTGTTCTTGCCCAGAATTTATGACATTGAGATAGGCAAAGAGTCCTGGCTTAAGTGTCTGAGTAGAGTGATGCTCAGCTAGTACAGAACTCTAATGACTTGCGCAATTTGAGGCACTGTGGAAAGATGGGCTGATGACAGGAGTGATACCAGAACAAAGACGTAAGCGCAACAAGCTTACCTTCTGAAACCTGTGCATCTCTTATTTTGTATAAGTAAGCTATTTTGGTGCAAGTCTGGGACATTTTCAAGAAAAACTGAATGCAGAATGCAGTAACATCCCCATGTATCAGACAAAGTTTTTCTTGCTATCCTTCCGATAATGAAGGAACAGAATAAACATAAGGATGAAAAAAACCCCACCACATTTCCACAACTAAACAATTAAAATAATCCTAATGCCTTAGAACAGTATTGCCAAATGACTGTCCTGGTTGGTCCTTTCTCCAGCTTCTACAACAGAAAGAACAGGTTAAACAAAACAAAACGAATCAAATAAATAACAACAACCACCACCAAAAAAACCACCACTACCACCAAAACCAAACAAAAAACCACAAACAAGCAAAACCAACCAACCAACAAACAATGACAAAAAAACACATGGGGAAGAATGTGAGAACACTGACACAACAAAGACCCTTCAACAAACAGTTACCATTCAGTTTTTATCTGATTGGCTGCTACAGGCACAGTAACATTTTTATGGCTAATCTGTTCTTTTCTCTCAATAATCTCCATCAAAATGTTGCTTAGTAATAGCTCTGGCCAAAGAACATGCAGAAGCAGCAAGGACAGTGTAAGAATTCAGCAGTACTGAGGAAAATTCTAATCCTACTATATTCGGCAGCACAAATCTCTTATGTAACCTGTGGTTTAGAGGACAGTTGGATCATCTGGGAACATTAATGTGTTCTTCTCAGTACATTAAACAACAATGGCAACTTTCCATTGCAGATTTTCTTTTGTTTTTCACAATGTCTAAGGAAAGGCGTCTCATGCTAACAAGACATTTTCAGTATCAACAAAAATGCTTTTATATGACAATTTAACTATACTGAAGGTGTATATAAGTTTAAAAGCTAACTCCAATTGCTTCTTTGACAATGTTGCCTTGAACTGTGGTGCATCTCAGAGGTGCCAGAGAGGGCTTATGATCTAAATTTAAAGCAATGGGTCTTCAAAACACTGCTTGGAAAACAGGCTTTTCTGAAAGCTGATGGTTACACATAAACAAATTTTACACATTATCAGGAACCAAACCTCTCACAAGGATGAGGAGGTTTGAGAGCTACAAATGGAAGATCCCAAGCACGTACAAACCACTAGAACAACAAAATACCGTTTGCATCCTCTATTAACAAAAACCCAAACAAAATTTGTCCTCCTTTTCAAACAAAAATACATTCTAACATGCAAAAGCAGCTGCCCAGTAATAGAGTACAGGTACATAAAAGTCCCATTCACAAAATAATTATGAACAAAGGATCATATTATTTAAATCTCTGTTGTTCTTAAATGAGTTACAAAATGAGGTAAGAGCTTATTCAGTGCCCATATTTACAGGGTAAAATAAACCTTCAATTCATACCATGTATTCAAGAATTACAGTCATGCTTTTGAAGTAGAAATGCTGGCAAGTTTTAGGAAGACAAGAAAAAAAAGTTTTATTCACTGAATAACAATAATCAATCAATTTTATAGAACACACTCATAAAGTGTGAAGACTTCAGAGAACACTGGAGGATCCGCCACCTGAAATCACCACCGACTACAAAACTTGGAAGCCAATTATAGACATTTTTTTCTCATTCATACAAAAGAACATGCCACAGAGATGTACACTAATATTAGAATTTCTTGATGTGTTTGGAAACAAGTGGCCACCACCATATGGAAATAACTTTGCAGGCTGACAGCTATCACCAGTTAGCCAATTCATGTACCTCCATTCAATTGTTAAGGTAGGTGAAGCTTTCAAAATGAAAAGTAGCAGCACTACTCTTCTTCTGGGAGGCCCTGCTACCCTGACAAAACTTCCTAGTTAATATAAAATGCTGAAAACAATTACCATTTTAGCAACTGCAGATTGTCAACACATTTGGAACAAGAAACCCTGGTAGCAAATGCTCAACAATGGATAGTTAAAGGTGACAGGAAATGTCAGGAAACCCCATTTAGAGGGCTACTTACAGCACAACCACATCATGGAAGGAGCTAAGAGCACAGAGAATAACAATATTCCCAGTAGTTTTTATTTTCTCCCACTAATGCACAGAAAGAGCAGTGATTTTTCAGTCTCCATTAGCCAGGCAGTTGGCTCAGTAATAGACAGGAGAACAAAAGGAAAACCTTAAACAGAGTATCTATTCATAGGGAAATTCCTATGGATAGTTTTTCTGTTACAGATGAAAGAAAGTTGCAAAATCGTTAGACATTGCCAAGAGGAGATTGCTGGGAGGAGTAAACACTTAAATAGGCCTAGTTAAAACCCCACCATGAACTAAGACTACCATTCTTTTCCCTTAAAATGCATGCACAGTGAACACTTACTATTCTCCATAACAGAAATTGCTTTCTTATGTAGAAATTAACCAAAGGACAAAAGAAATGCAAAGCCACTCTCAGCCTCTCATGTTCAGAGAGGCTTACTTCAAGCCTTACTTCAAACCAAAGCTGGAGAGGGCAGCCTGTTTTGATGTTTCAAATTTGACATGCATATAAGCACTTACATGATATAATTCAAGAGCCAGTTTCAAACAAAGTGTTTAAAAGTCAGAATAACGTAGAAAATAATGAGAACTGAGACCTGGCATTAGAAAGTGATGCTCATTATTTTATTGCCTTGGGCCACCAGATACCGTACGTAAAGCCTCCTTAGAGGCTAACAAGGGAATAGCTCATCAGTCTTATTACCGAAGTAGGAACGGGCAGAGTAACACATTAGATCTCAGGAATTTTTCAATTTGTGATTTAACCAACCCTACTTTAGGCAGAAAAAACCCAAAACCTCAACAGCGCAATTGCATTAAAATATGAAGAGCAATACTTTATAGGGGAGAACATAATAGTTTGGGTTGAGAGTAATTATAAATACCTATAAGCATAGAAGTAAATGAAGATACTTCTTTAATGAGGTGATACAAGCTCGTGTTTTATACATCTATAAAATATTACTATCAGACAAGCAGAAGACTCAATATACAGCACAAGAATAAAGTATTCATCTCAAAGATCTGTGTTATGATGGTAACAGTTGCAACCTATTCACTAAGATCTTCTCATTCACTTTGAACTGTATCAGTTGCTGCAAACCATTATCTTTAAATATCAGTAAACGTTAGTGCTAAAACAACAAATATCAAACATTATGTACATTTCTAGAAACAATCAGGTTGTCTTTACCTCTCATCTCATTCTAAGTAAATGCATTATCTTCCAGAAAGTAAGTCACAATTTTAGAGAAAAGTTACTGTACAAAGACACAGAAGTTGAAGTTCATAAAAAGACAAGTCAATACAATTAGACAGAAGTTTGCTTGTAGTTCTTCGTATCCAAGACCTTCTTGCCACACATTGAGCAGATGCCTATAAGCACACAAGAAGTGTGTAAATTATTTTTCTTCAAAAACATAGTTGCCTTGTTTTGTAAAGATAATTTAAAAAACCCAACTGTTTAAATGAGCTGTCATGGACAATCTATCTGTGCACTTCCTCACCGGCTACTGCAAATTCAGAAGTAATAATATGACTCCTAATACAAATTAATATTTACAGCATATGTGTAATACTGCCACTTAAAGAAAAATAAGCTCTATTGAGAGCATTATGTTTCACAACTCTGCCTGAAGGCTCTGTAGTTCACTGGAGTACTGGAAGAGAGCCAGAAAAAGCTCCCATCTGGCAAACAGTTAAAACGATGTATTAATAAACTCCGTAAGTCCTGTAGCCAAACCGAGGCCCAAGATGGACAGAAAATAGCTAGGCTAAGAAAATACAGTCATAAACTGACTGCTAAATGGAAGATTAACAGGTGGGGAGCTTCAGACAATTGAGAAAGTTGAGAAGAATACTGTTTAATAGAATTAAGCTATTTATAGAGTAGCAGCAAGAAACAATGGACACCAAAAATACTTGAGAGTTGAAGATGACCACTGATGTCCCAGAGGTGTTTGACCTAAGCCCAAAGAATGGCAAGCCAGAAAACTAGAGCAGCAAAAAGTACACAAGTTCAGCAGAGGCAGAGGGGCAGGTTGTCTCAATGTTTCCCTCTTCCACTAAAGCAGGAAGGTGCTAAATTTTTTGTCTGTTAGGCGTACATCTGTTTTTACAAGACAATTCATCATCAGACAAAAAAAAAAAAAAAAAAGAAAAAAAGTCAAATGACAACTCTTCCTGTTAACACTCACCAAATCATGTGCTTTCACAGATTGACATCATGTGACTGGACACATAGCTAAGAGTCCATTAGGAAAGAGAACAGCAGGGAACGTGTCACATGATTAACTTTGGAGAGCAAAATCCAGCCCACAGACTGTTCACTTCAGGTCTAAATTGAAGGCAAATGAACTTTAGATTGCCTCTCAACTTCGGAGATAAAAACCGGTTGAAGCACTAAGCCATATGACTGCATGACACATGCCACAAACATGTCTTTGATGGTCAGAACTAGAACTTACATCACTTAAAGAGTTTTGAATTTTATGAGGAAGCCAGATTGAAACTAGAAGGATACACAAGCAAAGAAGCCCACCCAAACCACTTATAAGTTTAAGAAGAGAGCAAGGTTCCACCATATGGAATTCAGGCAGCCATCTGGTAACCATCTAGCAACTAGAAAAGACAACCCTCCTACAGCAGGCTGCTAAACCACTGACTCAAGTGAAGTGCTGCACATTTACAGAATAATTAAGTCATTTCATAAACAAAACTTGTGAGTGGTTAGTTCTAGCTCTACATAAAGCAATGTTTTCACCCCATGTCTGTGTGCTGTGTGGATTCCTGGGTACAATTAATGTAACTGGGTTCACGTTGCTTTTTTTCTCCTCCAGGAATTAAAAATTTGAGCCCGTTTGCTTATTTAGTCAAAATCACAAGACAAGTAAAAATTTTATACCCTTAAGGGTTTCCATCAAATTTGCTTGAAATAGATTCCACTTCCCCAACCCCTCCTCAGGAATTTCTGAACATTTTTTAACAATACTGAAGATTACGAACATGGGAGATAGAAAGCTTCCAGGTATAAGCAGAATTTCAGTGCAGTCATTCATACGTAACTCATAACTACAGATTTTATATATTATGTACTGCACAGTGCAATATCTTGCTTTCTAGGGATGATGTTTATATTCCTTCTCATTTTTCAGGCTCACCTTAAGGCAAGCTTGACTTACAATGCATCAAGCCTGTTCACCACTGGACCAGAGACTCCTTTTAGAGAAATTAACCCTTCAATGGCTTATATTAAGCCACTGAATGCATAAGAACACCTGCAGACACGAAGGCAACCGTGAGCATGATTTGCCTTCAGAGATACTTTCTTAATCGCTTTTACAACTCTATTTTTTTTCTCTTTGCCTTTTATTCCCCAGGTATTCTACTTTTGTTAAGCTCACCTATCGCTTTACCAACATCAGAATTTGGATTTTTGCTTGCTTTGTGGTCTGTTTTTTGGGGGGGTGGATAGGTCTGGGGAGTTTGGATTTTGGTTGGGTTATGGGTTGGTTTTTTTTTTTTTTTTTTTGAGGTCACTAATTAGAGTTTCATATTTAGCGATTATAAAAAGAGGAGAGGGGAGAAGGGAGCAGAAAATGGACTGCAACAAGCAATTGAGTTTTACAGAATCTAATTTTTTTTAAAACTCAGAAAAATCAAACTTGCTAAATGACAGTTTTCTATGCAATTGCCAAGATCAAGCTTACAGTTCTTCTCCCAGTTCTACTGCTTTAAATACCAGAAACATTCCAAAAGTAGAATCATAGAATGACTTAGGTTGGAAAGGATCGCCAACAGTCTCTAGACCTGTCCATGCCCGTCTCAAAACACAGCCAATCTGGATAAGGCTGACTCAAGTTGAGCTCTGAATACCTCCTGTAGAGATTGCAAAACCTCTGCGGGTCCCCGTTACTGTGACATTTGACCACACTCACAGTGAAAATTGCTTTCCTTGTATTTAATTAGAATTTTCCACACTCTAACCTGTGTACATTGTCTCTTATTCTAATACAGTGCACCTCAGAAGAGTTTGACCCTATCTTCTCTATGCCTTCCTAACAGCACTTGAAATTAGCAACAGTATCTCATTTTAGCCTTGTCTTTGTAAGGCAAAACAAATTCAAGAGTTTCACTTGCTCTCTAATTAAAAAACAAACTGGATTAATTTGGTACTTAAAGAAACACACCTTTTTTATAAGCACATCCTTGACAATAATGAGATCCTGGCTGATGGACGGAACTCTTACAAATCCGACATATTGCAAATTTGTTCTTTCCGTAAGGATCAAACCTAGGAAAAAGGAAAAGTAATTTATTTATACACCTTGAAATACAGTATTTCCTCTTCCTCATCCTAAACAGTCTAAGCCAGAAAGCACAGACAGAAACTTCAGCAAAAACTGTGATTTAGAAAAGGGACATAGACGGTTTATTTCTAACAGGCTGCACAGTCTACTGAACAACTCCCACTTTCCCAATTAAGAGAGATTTCTTGCATTAAGTTTTTGTCCATAACAAAAGCAGAACTAAAAATGTGCCTTTTCATTAAGATACTAGACTGTTTTGAACATAAACACCTTCCAGCAGCACCTTGACCCCTTGCATGACAGAACATCTCCCAGGCAGTACAGAAGTGCTCAAGAGATTGTACCAGCAATTTTAGCACAGAAAATAAGCCTTCCTGGCTGCTCTCTTAATAAAAGCATCAAACCCTAGCAATTTTGGTGAGAACAGCAGTAAAGTAGTGGCCTATGACCTACGATTCAGCAGAAAGCACCCATGAAGTACGTATGGACATTACTGACCAGTCAAAAGTCATAATCCCCACAAATTTGTGTGTGTGTGTTTTTTTTTTTTTTCTTTAAAGTGTATTTTGGACAAGTTTTAAGCATTTGCCCAGATATGGAGGAAACAGGCATCAGTTACAGCAAACTGACTTTTTCAGCCAAAATCAGTATTAAATACTAACCTTGCCTTCTTTGATGTCAATGCCTTGTTTTCATTTAACTTGCGGCCACCGCTTTCTACAAAAAGAATAAAACCATAAAGGAATTAATTTCACAGTTACAAGCAAACTTTAAAAAGTTTAGTTTACAGGTTTCACACATGTATAAATGAAGTCACAAAGACAGATGAAACATACAGAACAGCATTAAAGCACAGGACAACAGAACACTTTATGCTGTGCTCTGTTTGCATATTGTCATTCTGCAGAATCACAGAATGGTAGGGGTTGGAAGGGACCTCTGGAGATCATGGAGTCCAACCCCCCTGCCAGCGCAGGACCACCCAGGGCAGGCCACACAGGAACAGATCCAAGAGGGTTCAGAAAGTCTCTAGAGAAGGAGACTCCACAACCTCCCTGGGCAGCCTGTTCCAGTGCTCTGTCACCCACACAGTACAGAAGTACTCATGTTGAGGTGGAACTTCCTATATTCTAGCTTATACCCATTATTCCATATAAGGGAAAAAAAACCCAAAACCCAAACAAGGTCAATACCAAAGAGCTCAGGGTAAATAAACTGCCAATTAAATTAGCATGATAGGGTAAACACCAGAGTTAAAAACTATTTCAGACTTTAGCCTTAAGACGGTAAGATAGCTCGGGTGCCCAACAGGCTTCAGGACACCTGAAAAACAAGTGTTTAACCTCCCCACGATTACCTGTAGTGTTTCTTGCACCATCTTTCCACGTATCGGGAGTGATTACCGTACCGAGTTTCTTCTCACCTACGTTAAAAATAATACAAAAAAAAAAAAAAAAAAAAAAATTTAAACAACGCTGCGCTAATAATCATTAACAAGCCCTGCCTGTGGGGGAGTAACAGCTCACAGGCACTCCCGGAACCGCCACCCAGAGCACCCCTGTACAGCCCAGGACTCGTAGCTGCTGCTGAGCTGAGGGCACCCCCGAGGAGAGGAACCCCTGAGGAGAGGCGACGCCCGAGGAGAGGAACCCCCACACCCCCCGGGACACCCGGCCCGCACTCACACTTCTCGCACACCATGGCGATCCCCACCACCACCACAACAACAACAAATGGCCGCTTCCGGCCCGGCCCCGGAACTGACGGACAGGAGCCGCCGGTTTCCGTTGCCGAGCGGCCCCGCGCGCGTACTGCGGCAAGGGGGGGAGCGGCGCCTCGCCCCCCGGCCCGGGACAGGTGCTGCCGAGCGCGGCCTGCCCAGAGCCCGCCCCGCCGCTGGAAGAGGAGAGCGGGGAGGAGGAACCCGGCCCTGTGGCGGCAGCGGGCGGAGGCGGTTCCCCCGGTCAGGAAGCGCGCTCGGTGGGTGTGAGGGCCGCCGGTGTGGGGCAGGCCGCCTCACGGTCGGGCGCTGCTGTGCGCCTGCTGGGCTCAGGGTTGGGGTTTTTGAACGCTTTGGCGATTCTTCTGCCCCAAAATAAGCGCTTTCACCGCCAGACGCAGCTCGGGGCTGTGCCGGGCGTGTGGCGACTGGGGAAGCCCGTCCATCCCGCAGCGCTTCTGTCCGCCTTGTTTCGTTAACCGGGTGCGCGACTCGCTGTCTTGCAGGTGGCCGGCGACTAGGGAACGCGATGAAGGAAGCAGGACTAAGGAAGCTCGCGGCTGCCAACCTCCTCTGTGTTTTATCAGTTATTCTGACGGCGGTTGTTCCGGCTTTCTTCTGGGACGGATTCACAGTTTTGGGAACGCACCTCGCGTGGCTGTGTATTTGTTCTGTTTGCGTTAGTACCCTTAATATAATCTTGCACTTAGTCCTTAAAACAAATGTGTCTCCTAAGAGAAGTTCATTTACTCACAAGGTAAGATTTTTATTCTTAAATGGCTACCAGACAATACGGAGGGGGAAGCAAGTTCTTGCACTGAATTAATCAAATGAAAAAGGAAAAGGAAAAAAAAAAAAAAAAAGACAACTTCTGGTGGTGAATTCTTGTTTTCCATGAATGAGCTGAGTGTAGCACCTTTTGAAATGGGTTCTCCAGTATTTCTCATGGTATTCAACTTTTTTTCTACCTGTAAATAACATGTTCAGGTGAACGGTTCTGTGCCTTTCCCTTTTCTTGTTAATATATTGTCATTTGTAGTCCCAAGCTGTTGCATGGTGGCAAAAATTGAATGGGTGCAGAATTTAATTCATAGTCCAGGGCTGACCTTCAGCCTTCTGAAGAAATATTTTTCACATGTGTCTAATAAGTTTAAGGGAAGGTTAAGTAGCTTTTAGAACCTGAGACTTACAAAAGCAAGACTAGCTGATTGTAGCTTAAAGTTGGTAAGTTTTTTAAAACAGCATGGAGAAGATTTAGAATGGCCACATTTCGCTGAGTGATGAAATTGTCATACAGAAGAATCTAAGTGTGGGCAAAACTCTCGTAGTTACAGTTTGTAATGAGAGCGCTAAAGGTACGAATCCCAGTGAAATAGGTTTGATCAGAGAGAGTTGGGAGCAGCATCCAACTTGTTCAGGAGTCAGGGAACGCACCATCATTTTGAAGTCAGGTGGATGGTCTTGCACTCCCAACGTGCTGAGTCAGACAAGATTCAGTACTCCAATATGGTGAATCTTAAACACTAGAGCAAACATCCCTGAAAGCAGTATCTTTGTATGCAAAGCTAAACTTCTGTGTAGTTCTGATTACTGAGGGGGATATGAAATACACAAAATCATTGTGGAAAACAAGTGTTTTAGCCATCTGTGATTTAAAAACATATCAGGCTTCGTGTTCTAGGTGAGATTTCATCCCAGCCTAGCATAAGGAGTAAATATCCAAACAAAAGTGTTCAGGTGAAATTATGGATTTCCTTTGGTGATCTGATTAGAACAGACCTAACAAGAACTGTTTATCAAGTGGCTGTGCTTCTGTATGATATAGTGAGTACCCAGAAACTGTTGCTTACGTTCATAATATTTTGCAGGTAAATAGAAATTAATGGACATTTCTCAAGAGAGTTTAGAACTTAAGATGCCAAGTTCAAAATGTAGTGGGTTTTGGTTTATGTAATTGTAATGTATTCAATTTGATTCTGAATGTCTGTTTTTTCTCATATTACGTATTTTCTTGCTTTTAAATACTTTTTCTACTTTCTGTGAAAGATGCCTTTTAGTGAATGGACATAACACTCAGATGTAAAAACAGAAGTGTAAAAATATCTAATAAAATTGTGTCTGCTTATCGTATCATTTCCAGTTATATTTTTTGTATGTTTGCCTTATTATAATAGGGTGCATGGAAAAAAAAAGTAGATGGAGTGTGATAATTTTTAATGAATTATTTAAAGTCTTAAACACATGGAAAACTGTTTTGATACATGCCATGCTCTTATCATCATACAGTGCTAAAATTAAAGAAATAGGTAAAGTACAATGCTGTTGATAAGGTAGAGACTATGTATGTTACTTACGTTCTCTTTTCTTTTGAAACATTGTTCTGATATTTTATTGCTCTTTTTTAGATATCCAGATTTCTAAAATGCTGTATATACTTTTTCATGTCTTGCATACTATTTCATGCGATTATTGTTCTTTATGGAGCACCTCTCATAGAGTAAGTCAGAAGACCCTATCTTTTTCTAAACATTTTAAGGGGCAGTTCTCCTTGCAGATACGGGTATAAGTACTTGTGTATTTCCTGGTACATTGGAAGTTAATGGATAAGCTCCTGGCTAGGGGGAGAAAGGTGTCCATTTCATTTTTGTGTGTGTGTTTTGTTTTGGTTTATGTTTTGGGGGGTTTTGTTTATTTGTGGGGTTTTTTTAAGAAGCTGCCTCGTGTCATTTCTGTGTATTTGGAGACGTGTTCTTCAAGAGGGTTAAACTCCATTAACTTTAATATTAATGTTAAACATATTGAGTACAAACATTTATCCAAGTTTCGTTTCGTCATTTTCCTCATAAAATTCTGAAACGGGTATCTTATATTTCTTTCATCATTTTGATACTAATAAAATAAATGGGCACCTCAGTACAAGAGAGATATTGAGGTGCTGGAATGGGTGCAGAGGAGAGCAACAAAGCTGGTCAAGGGATTGGAAAATAGATCATATGATGATCGTTTGAAGGAGCTGGGCCTATTTAGTTTGAGGAAGAGGAGGCTGAGGGGAGACCTTATTGCTCTCTACAACTACCTGAAAGGACATTGTAGAGAGGCTGGTGCTGGTCTCTTCTCTCAGGTAATTAGTGACAGAACCAGAGGAAATGGCTTAAAGCTGAATCAAGGTAGGTTTAGACTAGACACTAGGAAAAAATTCTTCACAGGAAGAGTGGTGAGATACTGGAATGGGCTGCCCAGGGAAATGGTTGAGTCACCATCCCTGGATATGTTTAAGCGTTGCTTAGATGTGGTGTTGGGGGATATGGTCTAGGGGTGAACTTGTAGAGTAGGGCTAATGGTTGGACACGATGATCCCAAGGGTCTTTTCCAACCTAAATGATTTTGTGAATAATGAAGTAAATTCAATTCAGAACTCAAGCTGTATATGAGGTACACCTATGTTTTTTAAAATATTACAATTAACAAGAATTAGAAATACTTGCTGCATTTTGGTCTTTGTTGAGATAGACAGATACCTGAATTCTCTCCATCTTTCTTTACTATTCTACAGAGTAAGAAAAAAATACTTTATTCTTTTATGTGTCGTCTAAGAAAGCATCCATAATTTCACAAGTTGACTTAGAGAGTTGGTTTTATCCTAAGTCTTGGAACTCTTAGAAAATGATAACTATGTCACTTAATTTTGTAATATTCCTTCTTTGTAGGTCAGTGACTGAGACATTTTTGTTTGCGGTTCTACTGTCTACCTTCACTTCTTTACAATGCTTGTGTCTACTGGGACCAAACATACAAGCATGGATACGGGTATTTAGTAAAAATGGGTAAGTTCTATTCTCAAGTTTCTTGTTTTACGTGAAATAGAAACGGACAGAGTTGATATAAACAATATATCGTGGCTTTTTTGGGGGGGGAAAAAACCCATCCAACAACCCACAAAAAGCCAAACAAACAAAAAAACAAGCAAAAAAAAAAGCAACAACCAAAAACCGTCCTGAATTAGGTGGTGTTTTTCATATTTGTAATTACAGTCTTATGAAAGCTTTTCTGACAAAATTATTATATTGAAGACATTGATTCAGAAAACTGGCTTTTTATTTTTGGTGTGCAGACACTAAATCTCACTTTATATGTGTTTGAAGTAAAATTTCAAATGCACAATTTACTGGTGTAAAACCATTGTGCAGTCCAGTACGATGATTGTCAAGAGGAGATGTAAGACTGAGCTATACAGAAAGAATCTTGCACATGATCCAATAGTACAGTTATAAACACAACTTTTAAAGAAGAAATTCAAGCCAAACCAAACACTATTTTAACAGTATTTTGAACTTGAATGTAATGTTGAAAATGATACATAATTTACCATAGTCTTAAATATGTAATTTTTACCAATGCTCTTTGTCAAATTTCAAAGCAAGTTGTTTTCAGTGTCAGAGTTTTCAAGCATTAATTTTTTCAGGAGTATGTTTAAAGTAAAATAATCCTTTCACATAATTTTCACCTTAGTGTCAGCCACGACATTGGCATGTATCAAGGATAATGTGTTTCTCAGAAGTATTCTCTCTCTCCTGCTTTTTTTCACTGACTAAATAAGGGGATTGTTGAAAGACTGGGGTGCTGAAACATAAAGAAGCCCTGCATATGCTTAAGATTTAATAAGATGTTTACATTCATTCCCTGTTCATAGTTCATAAGGATGAAGTCTCATCTCAAAAGAAAGTGAGAAGTTGTATAACACTGCTGAACTATGGAGTTACTTTTGGTTTAAACTTCTGTAGGGGACAAAAGTAGACTTTTTATAGTAGTTTCAGGTATTGACTTTTGGTTTACCTCTGTTCTCAGCTTACTGAAAAATATCTTAAGTCCTTATTCAAGTCGTTTATGCTTTTTGTTTGGGGTTTTTTTGTTGTTGGGTTTTTTTTTTCAGTGGAAGGGTTGAATAGACACTATTAAAAGCATTGAGTTGTTTAGCCAAAACAAATCATTGCTAATTCACTTAGTCATCTTTGGGGGTTTTGCAACTGGAAATATTAGTTGAAGTAACAGATGTTTGACAGCACTCTGTGACAGGTTACATTTTGAATACCTGTCAATTTCGTTCTTTCCTAGTTTTGATATTAATGTTATTTCATCACAATTATTGCATAGGAAGCAGACTTGTCTTGACATTTTTGCTGTGACAACTTATATGTACTTCTTACTGGTGAGCTATGTGATGTTATCTGAACAACATGTCTATTTAATATTAAAGTTTAGACTAGCCTTTGAATGAAAATAGATTACAAAAAAATATTGCAGGAAATTTTTGTATGGATTGTAGAAAGTTGTTCTCTTAAAAATAATCCTGTATTGTTTCATTTGACTTCATGAATGAGTTGGAACGTCTTGCATTTAAGTGTGAGCTGAGTATAGACATGATGTATTAAAAGGTTAGGTCTCCGACCTAACCATGTGAAATGAGGTGGGACTGGTTGAATGGAGGAAAAGAGTAGTTAGGAAAGATCAACACAGCTGTTTGCCTTGAAAAAAGAGTTTAGCAAATTGAACTGCACTGGAACAGCAAGCTGGAAAGTGTGATTAGGCATATAGCTTAGCGTGAAAAACAAATTATTCTAAAAATATCCGAATACAATTTAGACTTACATAACCACTGGCCATTATTTTTGTTACACTTACTGACCTGTGCAATATTTAAAAGTTCAAAATGCGCTTGTGCTATTGTCTTTGCAGAAAGACAAAAAATAACTAGAAAAAGAAACTTTATCCTGATATATCAAGTGTAAATAAGTAGCAGATACTAATTACCTAGCTATTGCTCTGGATAGCTTTCTGCTCTGTTTTAGGTGGTCTTGAGTGAAATTACTGGTGTCTGCAATGTCTTGTCGAAAGACTATTCATAAAATTACATTTGAGTAACTTATATGTAATCTATTGCATCGTAATGCTATGGTAAAACTGAGTCAGTCCAACTTAAATATTTTTGGGATAACTTTGCAAAGTGCTTTTTTTTTTTTTTCTGCAGTGATGCTTAGCTTTCTCTGTTTCTACTTGCAGTGCTCCAAAGTGCAGTCACAGCTAGTAAAATCACTTCTAGATCTTATCATTTCCAGTTATATTTTTAATATAACTGAAATAACTATATATAAAATATATATTCTATTATAATAAGAGTGATAATATTTTTTAATAAATCTTGAATGGCCCATGCCTCTAGAAGGTGGATTATATGTGCCATCTCATGATAACATATAATATGTGACACTGCAGGATTATAATTTATATTACGAAGTTTGAGTTGTTGGTGAGGTGGAGGGGAGGTGTTTGGGGGTTTTACATGTACATGAATCAGTTGTAGCTCAGACAGAAAATTGCACATGGTCCGTGTTTTCAAATGGAGTACACTTTTCAACTGGAAATGTCGATTTAGTGGACCAAGTAGAAAATAGATTATTTTTTAATTGCTCCAAGAAATTTCAGTTCTAAGTAGGCTGTAAATAGGTCTCTTTTCACTAATTCTGCATTTGCACAGGGGTGGGTTCATGCCAGCCATGGTCATACAGCTGGACTCTGTACTCTGACATCTGGTGTTGTGACCAGTGACATGATACAGATCATATGCTATCATGTGCTGCTGTAAGGAGATAGAGGGAAATAAAAGCTATAGAAAGGGTTGCTGGCGCTAACAGAAGCAAAAAAAAAAGTTTTTTAAACGACTTTTCAGTAATTGTTGGCTGAAATAGCCTCCTGCATAAAAGCTTTTAAGAAATCAACTTTCCATTGTTGATTTTTATTGCTCCCTTTGGAGACTGTTTATTTCAAATCCCTAGTCTTGAGTAATTATGTTGAAATTCTGGGTATAATAGTAATTTTAAGATGTCACCTGGGTAGGAAATAGATTTTATGCGGAGCTTGCCAAAGAATTAGTATAAAACTATAACTTTAGGGCTCCTTACAGTTTTCATTTCACCTATTTTATCACCTGTGAACTGAATACTCTTACAGACTTGGAAATGCCCTTTATCAAGGTAGGCATCATCAAATACTGAGTGCTGCATAGTATTTCAGTCCTGCCACAGCACAACAGTGCAGATATTGTCTATCCAGGAGCTGTCTTAGTAAAATCTCTTATGTTAGCTAACCTCTTAATTCAAACATTATTTAAAACAGCACTTAGCGTATTGTATTATTTAAAGGAGATAAAAATTACTTTAGGCTTGGAAAGGACTTTGTGCCACTAGGGATCATTTATTATCTTAAATATTGCTAGTTTTGCTTGCAAAATTGTCTTAGTTGTAGTTTATTCATAGTTTAAAAAAATAAACTTATAAAACTCAGTTTATAAATGTTGCTGTAGCTGTTAGTCCCTTAAAAATGATGGGTTTATGTGATGGGTCTATGGGTTAAATAATACCTGCAAAAGTCCTGAAATGTGACATTCCCCAAAGGAAAGAGAATAATCAAAGCATTTTTCCTTCAGCATAATGCCAGAGGACCAGTCAGGTTGTATTTGAGTAGCCAGTGCCCATGCTGCAGAGTGGTTGAATTAGCAGCTTGAATGGTTGCCAGACTGCCAATAGCTGTTCTTTGCCTGGGCACTGTGTCTTGCTCAGTCTGTTGTTTTGCTTTTGGACTCAGTTTGATACCTCCATATGGTGTAGCAGTATGGGGGTAGATTTACCAGGTAAGATGTCTTGTTGGGGTGTAAATGTACCTCAGTCAGTCCTTGGTATATCCTGCTGGATCTTTGGCCACTTTAAGGTTGTGGTAAATGTTCTCTTCCCTGTGTTGCCGAACAGTTCTCTGCTCACCTTCTGAAAATAATGTCCAAGAATTTTTTCATAGTTAAATCAGGACCTTTCCCTTTCAAAAAACAAATCTTAGACTAGTAGGGTTGTGACTTTAAATGGAGTGTTTTAACTTAAAAGAGGTGGGGTTATTGTAGAAGAAACAGTTCTGCTCAAGATGTCAACATTGCACTGTAAATATTATAATCTCTATGACCTCTGTTTTGCAACAAATGAAAAATGCTTGCTTTACACTTGTGAGCCATTTGGTCAATAGCAAATGCAGCAGTGAGTTAGGTGCACTCAGGAGTCAGAAATTTTAGACTCTTCAAAAGAAGGCATAGGGTTAAAGTTTTCACGTCGTGCGACCTAAACAGCACACATGAGGTTCAGAGTTTACTACACATCCCATCTTCTAGCCATGAAAATGCACATTTTTTTTTTCTTCTGTTAGCTAAAGTTAGGTTTGTGTTTATAATCTGAGATGTAGCAAGCTTAAGATTCAGGTCTCTTACCTTACTGATTTGGAGCAGTGATTTAAACCTTGTTCTCATGTCTCAGAACTATGTCCTGCTGTGTTCTGAACTTCGTCTGTTCTTGTTTCTTAATTGGTACCAAGTAATCAAATGTTCAGGGCTTGAGAAAAACAAAGCAATCACTTGGTAGATGGATGATGGACAAGAAGTGCTTATCTATTAAACAGAAACCCAACTTATCCATAACTTTCCAAGTGAGTAGTGGTAAAAGGCTGTAAACTGAGAACTGAATCATTAACATCTCTTATGATATCATATGTGCCATGATTGGCAACGCAAGGGTTCTTTAGAATGCAATAAATGTATCCTGCCGCCAGCATACTTGAACTTGGATGCAGTGTTGCTGAAGGGCTACGATGTGCAGGTTACATTTATTTGCCATGTTTCTCTTCACTTGACAGAAATTTGCTAGGAATATTCACATGGTGGACTTCTATTTTAAATTGCAAATTGTTGTCAAATAATAACATGTCTACGTGCTCTATAGAGTACTTTGTGACTGTGCTTGGCACTTCTCTATACAATCCCATGCCATCTTTTCATATCTGCTTCTCCATGCAGTGCATGCTTTATCATTGTGGCACTTGCATTTGCTCATCAAGCAGTGTTTCAAGCTCAATAGGAGTATTTCCAGGTAAAATAAATTAGCTTTTGCAGTAAACATCTTGGGGGGGGGGATATAAAAAAATCGGAATGTGTGGTATAGAAAGATTGTGATTATAGCTAAAATATGCAAGTTATATGTAGTTTGTATCTTTTAGGAGAAACCTACATGCTATTTATCAAATATATGGATTTTTATATCTTATTCAGTCTCAGAAATCTTGGGAGAAAGAAGATCTAACGTTCTGATGTGGTAACTTCTGCTGCTGTTGAAATCTTGTAATGCCCTGTTTTTACAGAGCTATGTCCATCTGGGAAAGCAGTCTACAGATTACTACCATGTGCAGTATACTTGGAGCTTGGTTTGGAGCATTTCCTATTCCTCTTGATTGGGATCGGCCTTGGCAGGTTAGTATGTACACCTTTATCATGAATACAAAAATACTCATTTTTTGGATATGCATGCTACACGTAGAACTTGCTCTGAAACTGTATAGGTACAGTGGACTAAGTCATAAGCTGCATTCCTACAGGGTTATATCAAACATTTAAGAAGTCACTGGATGCACCAGTGCTTAATGTGTAAGGATGTAAAATGCAAAAATGTAACCCCCATTTTTCATAGGTACTTGGTTACAGTTTTATGAGTGCCTGTTGCATGAAAATTTTATCATGAATTAGAGCTGGAAGTATTTTGGTAAGAAGAAGCTAGACATGCAGGAGGAGAAATATGAAATGATGATGGCTCCAAGTTTGTGTGCCTTCTGTCTGGCATGCTTTCCTAGTGTTTTAGTTCCCCTCTATCTGCCATAAAAGCACTTAACAGAATGGATTTTAAATGGATTTAGATTGATTTGTGGAAATGGTGTGGACGAAGCACTGTACTAAAAACTTACCTTCTGTTTCCAAAGGAAAGCAAGCATTAGTGTTACCACCAAAATGGTAACAGCTCTTCAAGGTGGAAATGAACCTTTTTAAGGTATCTTGTTAGAGATCCTGTTCACAACTCTCAGAAGTTTTCAATCACGAATAATTTCATATTTTGTTAGGTCATCAAGGCACAGAAGGAGGAAGAGGGGGGGAACAAACAACAAACCTGTCAAAGTGTCCTGGCCAGCCATTTTCAGTAGTTGCCCAGGAAGCACTGCTTCCCAGTTCAGCCAAGCTGAGAGATATGTGAATCAGTTTCATGCAACAGTTGACATGAGTCTTTTGTCTTTTTATCCCCACCAAGTAGTACAGATTTAAGAACACAGGGTTTGAGTTGCATATAGCAGCTCTGCATTGCTGTCCCCAGAAATCTTCAGAGTCAAGAGGCATTTCTATTGTTCTGCAGAAAGCCACTGGGCACTAGCAACACACCCGCTTTTTGCAAGAGTATTCCTTTTGCTACTTGATGTCAGGTGATTACAGAAACTCGTAGTAGAGTCTTTTCCTGTAGCAATGAAAGAAGAGAGGTGCCTTCTGTGCTGGCTTCAGCCTAAGGTAGGGGAAAGAAGAACGGCCCTCATAAAGGATTCTGCTTGTTGTTGCATGTCTGTTTAGTTTGGGAAGAAAACCTTCAGTGCAGATTTCATATCTGCTGAGTGACTGAACTACTGACTTACTGAATATAAAAACACCTGTACATACTACAGTTGTAGAAAGAGGTTCTTTATTAGAAAAAAACAATACAAAAAGAACCAAACCAATGCACCCCCCAAAAAAAAAAAATCCAAAACCAAAGAGACATGGACTGTCAGTTTTGTATATAGAACCTAATCCAGCTGGTATGCTTACAGGAACACCTACAGACTAAATCCCAAGCAAGGTCTGCAAAAAACCCATATAGATCTTAACATAGACTTAAAAGTAATCAGAGCCCAGTCAAAACCAAATTACTTCTAGGCATCTGCATGAATACAGTATTAAGCTGTCATGTTTTTTGACATCAGATTTTTCTCCTATTAGTCTAAAAGCAGAGAGTTTGAGGATTACAATTTTGGGTTTACCCTTCTCAGATCCAAAAAGGGACTCAAGTGGAATAGATTAATCTTGGGACTCAAGACCAGTTTTTGGGATAAGGACAGGTTTCATTAGTGAGAGTTTTCCTTTTTGTATTTTACACTTTTTGTTGTAAACATTTATTTTTTTTTTTAAATCTGTATTGGAAATGGTTCTGATGTAGAACAGAAAATGTGGTTTAAATCTTATTACATGGGCAAGGTTAAAGTGGTATTATAGTTTCAGTGAGCAGTGTTATGGCCTTTATGCCTGCTTGTTGCAAAACCTGGTTGGTGTTTCTGTTGGTTATGGTTAGTGTTTGTGGTGTAGCAAATTGTAGCTTCATTTGTACCTTTAGTTGCAGATAATTCATTATTTAAGGAGTGTTACAGACAAGGCAAAAGTGGTACTACAAGAATTGGATAGGTCAACAATAGTTGAGAAGTATCATACAATAAAGCAAACTAAAGGGTTGCTCCTGCTGGCCTCGTGCTGAGGTTGTAGCCCTGAAATGTCAAAAGTTGGCAAAAACATCAGGCATCCAGCAGGTGCAAAAATGCGCTATGAGTTTGGAATGAAAAATGCTATTGCTATTGATTTAGCTCTGTTGGAACCATCTAACACAACCTGAAGTTCAGAGAAAAAAGTTAAGCACTGTGTCTGGAATCGGTTATGTTTTTTCCACTTGATCAGGATTTAGCACTTTATCAAATCTAGTGTCAATACTTCAAACTGTAGACAATTTCAGAGTGTCTGTACTCTACTGTAAATTGACTGTAGTCCAGTTCAGAGAGTGGAGTATGTAAAGCCACTTCTGTGAAGTCAGTTTTGTTCACAGAGATGGCTTCAAATGAAAATGGCCTGTTTTCTCTCACCTGAAGCACACAGGAGACTGAAGGAAAGAATGAGAGAGTATGGAAGATTCTGGAATTCCAGGAGAGCATTGAAAAAAGTGTCCTGCACATTTCTGTAAGGCACCTGTTGTCCGAGTTGCCACACTGATATATATGGCAGTTCTTCTAATGTCACTTTGCTGCTTCGCGCCCTTAAATGAAAAAGCAGTTGAGGGCAGTATTAAGGTTCATTTTTGCTAACCTCTTTCTCAGTCCTTAGTTGTCTGTATTGAGACCAGTATCTTCCTGCAAAGAAACTGAAGAAGAACTGAAAAAATGTATGTTAGTCATCCCTTTACATCATGGTTGAGAAGTATTAATGGAAGCTGAGAAGTCTGTGGTCTGTATCTTACCTGATCAGAAAATCAGATGTCAATAGGTCTTGTGTATCTTTAACAAGAATTTGGTTTTAATTCAAAGTACTTCAGACTTCTGTGGAGTAAATTTGGTATGAAATTAATCATCAGAAGTTCCAAGTCATGTGCTTATGGCTAAAACCAAAATGCTATTTCATCCTGAGTTATTCATAACCCAAAGAAAACATATCAGTTCTTTACACATACGTCTTGTGACATGCAACAAAACAGATAAATACAGATGTCTCAGAAAATCTTCACTTTATTTTGCATGTTTGTATTTGAAAAATATTGTATACAGGGGATATTCAGATTAGTGGGCCTGTCTACATTGAAAAATAATAATGAAAAATGCATTGTCTTTTTTTTTTTTCCTTCTTTTTTTTTTTTTTTTTTTCCCCCTTTTTTAGCATACCAACAACTTATGCTGAGTAAATATTACTGAAATGGAACAGAGTGTTGTTTTGGAAATAAAATTGTATTAATTATCTGAGTAATATTGCAGAGTGGAAATGAAAAATATATAAAGTGTTTCTGTTAGAAGTATAAAATATATTCCTGAAAGTCAGTTGGTATCCTGATCCATCATTGTTTTTCATTGTACTGTTGCTGTTCTTAAAATTATTTTTTAACTTAATTTGGCTATGCCTATTGTCCCTCTGGTAGTTTTTTAACAAACCTGGTTTTTAACTATGCAAAGCAATTGGTCAGGGAGGCCTACTCTATGATTGTTTCTTGTTATAGGTCTGCAGAATTAATCCTACCTCAAACAAAGGCAGTTTCCTTACAGGAATGCAAGTTAATCCCTGCAGTAGTTACATTTCTGTATTGGAAAAACAAATAAAAAAATGAACAAAAAAACCAAGAAACACCTTAAAGAAAAGAAAAAACACCACCAAATAAAAACCCCAAAACCTCAAACTTTTCAACCTGCAAGACATGTTTCAATTTATTACCAGTGTCAGACTAGCAGATCAATTTTGCCAATGTTTTGAGATTACTATCTGATTAAACAGTTGTTAAAATAGTCTGCCGTACTTAATGATGATCATTTATATCATGCTATTCTAGATGATGTTCAAAAGGTTTAGTTGTATATCCATTTCTAGTTGCCTCTAGGCCTTTGATGTACAGTGGGTACATAAGAGTTACTAGTAGTTAGGACAGTTTTACCAGAGAAATAGAAATGTTGGCTTGATTCTTTTTTCTCCTTTTTTTTTTTTTTTTTGGGGGGGGGGCACGTATTTTGTTGTGTTTTTTTTTTTTTAATTGCCTATTTCGGGTTGATGGTATACTTTTAATAACAATGTGATTAGGATCCTGACTTCATGTGTCATTTAAGAAGTGGCACCTTAAAGCACTCCACCACTGAAACAGAATGGGATCATTTAGGTGTTGTTAGACTCATTGTGACACATCCGTTCTCTGCTCAGCCAGAGGTAATTTAGTTGCAGAACAAGATGGTACAATTAAAAACCAAAACCTTATCAGCATGCCTTATGGTGGTGGAATATTATTGTAGACACCTCATTCATCAATAACTGATGTTTGGAAATTGTGAAGTTCCTTGGTTTATTGCATGTTTTGGTTAGACTTAACACACATTCCTGGGTTTACTGTGTGCATACCAAGTTATCCATCTGGGGTTTTTCTGTAGCATAATTTTCATCTGTAGTACCTGTTACTAAAGATAAAAGTGAACAATATTCTGCCTACAATGTTTTCATATCATTAGGCAATAGTGAAATTGATGTATTCCCACTTGAGATACTGCAAAAGTAATAGATAGTGCTGATAGAACTCAAATGAGTTGATTGACTGCCATGTAATTTAGCCAATAAGACTGTAAATATTAGCCGAGATACATCTCAGAATCTGTAACCTGAAAAATAATCTGGAGAATCTTGGGTACAGTTTTTGGTGGTTACTCAAACATAAAGAGGACTGTAAGTCTTCACACTACTTAGTAATTCTTAACAGCTCAGTGAATTTCTTTCTTGTATTTGCTTTTGGAACTGCTATCTACTGTGAAAGTTTTGTTGTAAAAAATGTTTCTTTGTGTGAGCAGAAGGGATAATATCCAGTGTCTTGAAGTTTTTTTTAAAGGAGGTAGAATCTTTTCCCACTTTAGTGTGGTTATCACTGTTTATTTAATGATATGTTTTTCTTAATGTAAACCTTAATGATGAGATCAAAGGCAGTTACGCTTGCTATAACTTTAGAACACAAATCCACAAAACCAACTTTAGTTACAAATGCCAGCCTGAGAAAAACCTCACGCTTTCTTCTTCTCAGCATGTGCTTGTCAACACACACATTCTGTACAATGTGATAAGACACTTTTAGTTAACATGTGCATGCAACCAAAATAGATTAAAGGCATGTAATGAATTTTTTAAGACAGTACAGGCTAAACAATCAGGACTTTAAGGCATGTTAGAAACAGGAAGGGAAAACAATTGTGCTCATTTATTCAGTTTTAAAAAGAAACAAAAATTATTACATAGCTTTCTAATTGACAGAAATCTTTTGAAATAGCATAAAAAAAAAATTGTGTTTAGGATGAGAAAAGCACATATCTAAAGAATGGGACCAGTTTACTAAAAAATTAAGTACAATAGATCGTCCCACTGTATTTGCATTTGTGTAATCAAAGTTCCAGCAGTTAGCTGCTTGCTTTATAGTATCTTTAAAAACTTCATTAGCGTGTTGCTGCTCTGGTCTATAAGAACCTGGCCTTTATGTCTGTGTAATTCCCAATGCAAGGGATGCAAGCTACAGACTTGGAATAGATGACAGAACCATCATGCAGTCAGAATTCTGCTTTAACTAGCTACATGCATAGTACAGCAGAGCTGGATACCTTGCTGGGATCCTGCAACATGCTCTGCTTTCCGTGCAATACGCTAAGCATTCTCACATCAGTTCGTGGGTGTTCTACAGAGCGCTAAGAGAACTGTCTCGTCTGTGTCCTGAAAGGCTGGCAATTCCTATTGAGAGTGCTTTTTTTTTTTTTTTTATAAAATGAGTTCTAATATATACTGGAAACCACGTAGTTCTGCAATGTTGATTAAGCTGGCCTAAAGCAATCTCCGTTTAAGTCCTATTGCTGCTACCAGATGACAATAAAAGGCAAAAAAGAAAATCTAAACAAATAGCAGGTCAGGATCATTTATCATTTTGCATTAACCACTGGCTCAAGCTCTGTCCCTTAAAATGCAATTTTTGTGCTCATTAAGCATGTAGGTGGAGATTTGTTTTTGTCAAGCTGCTGTTCAGATTCCTAGTCATCATATACAGGTTGTTAAAATTGCCCTTTTCCACATGCATTTGATACGTAAACTAATTCTTCTTGTATTAGGCCGTGAAGATGGTAGATGATGCTTCCCAGCTGTTGGGACAAGAAAGTCATTTCATGACAGCTTCCTGAAGAATGTTCTGTCCTGTCTCCTGTGGCTCCCACACTTTTCTCTCCAGATCAACTTTCCTCCCCCTCAAAAAAAGTGCAGTTAGCCAACGTGCCTAACATCTTATACCCCTGCTGCTGAACCAGCCTAGACAAGATACCAGTACTGGGGCAGAAGGAAACAAAGTAGGAGGAACTGAGCTGAATAGTTCTCAGGGGACGAGAGGGGTGTAGTACAAGTTGCATACTTTTAAACAAGTGGAACAGAGTATCTTAGAACAGGCAGGCTGATATTAGCTGCTTAGATTTTTATCACTTGGGGGCAGTTCATACCAAGTCAGGGAAGCTAATCCAAGTTTAAAGAGATAATATGAAAGATAGGGCAAAAGCAGACTGATTAAAAGAGTCAAATTAATTTAAAAAGGTCCAGCAGAAAGTGACTGGGTCTCAGAAAAATGAGGCCAGCAGCTAATGCAAAATGAAGCAACATGCTTTCATAGGCGGACATAAAGGATATGCAAGGGCTGTTGTTTTAGTGCAGCTGATGTGCTTAAGAGCCCCATCTTAATCTGTCTCCGATAACTTGCTGTTTTGGGTATACCCATGGGTGCATCTGGCTTTAGGTAGCCTAAAGGCCAGCAGTGAAGAATAAAACTTGAAGTGCAAAACTAGTATTACTACCTGTTTTTTAGGGATATTTTTTTGCCTTGCCTTGGAGGTTAAAGCAAATAGTATAAGGACAGCAATGCTCTGAAGTCCAGGCTTTTAACTTTTGCGCTTCGGGAGTTTTCAAAAGGCCAATCAAACCGCCTTCAGAACAATTTTGGGCCATCGGACCAGCATACTGAGTACATGGCCTAGTACCTTTCTGTTCTATGCCACTAGAAAGGATGAGGTGGTGTTTCTTTCTGTCTCGTTTGCAGACAGTGAGATGGAGTGTTTTATGCTTTCTCTTCCCTTTGCACTCTGTCTTTGCCAGCTGCCGTTGGTGAGGGCTGGATTTCAGAGGTCAGAGACTGACGTGTTAAAGTGAGACAGCTTGAAACTTCCGTAACATTGATTTTTAAAAAGCACAGCAAAAAATTGTTTTATAAGACAGAAGCAAAAATACTATTAAATGTTACACAATTATTGAAAAAACATGTTTCAAGTTGCAGATCACTCAGGTAAAAGAAGCTACACCAATCATCAGATCTTTTTAATTGTACCAACAAAGTCCCACTATACACAAAATACCAAAAGATACAGGGTCAATGGGTCATAGGGGATATTGACTCTCTAGTTAAGCAAACATGAAAAATTCAGAGTCCAACATCTACCTATACTTAAGGAAAGCATATAGGTAAATACAGCTTCACCTAATGTAGGTAAAATTGAATGAAGAATCATTGATCAGTCAGAGAACTTGATGTAGAAAGACCACAGAGTCATGAAGCCTCTGTCCATGGTTTTGTGGGTATTCGAGTGCTATTTGACTTCATCAGTGGATAGCAAAATGCGACTTCTCTTCTGACTGAACATTACCGAGTGAGCAGCTGGGGTCGCAGAGACTGTTTTATTAGTTTGTCCTTTAGACATGTGTAATATGCAAACTGCTAGAAATAACTTAATTACACTTCATTTAAAAGTTGAAAAGATCCACTCGAAGTGTAAGTTTAGCCAAGGCCACAAACTCATTTGAGTTTTAAACATACAGAACACCTTACCACGCCAAAGGATGTCAAGGCTTTTTATAGAAGATCTGCAATACCACTGTTAAATGAATGAAACGAGCAAGTCTTTGGTTTGAGAGGCAACAGGAAAAATATTCAGCAACAAAAAGCAGCAGAGACAGAATGTCTATAAATGGAAGAACGAAACAAGGTCAATAAAGAGTACCTAAGGCACCTTGTTTATAGTCATCTTTGCTACACTCCTTAAGACCTCCAAATAATACATAAAACTACAAATGCTAAGGAATGTGAAGATGCAACATCAGAGCACAAAATACTTTACTCTTATTCCTAGTTAAAATTCCCATGATAAAAGGATGTGAATAAATATATTTTTCCAAGAGATAATTAAGTGAAGAAAAGAATCAGAGCTAGAAGAATGAATTAAAAGAAGAACCAGTACCATTAAGAGTGAGTTCATTTGATACTCATGAATTGCAAGTGAAAATGAAGTAGAAAAGAAGGATGGACACTGAGGTGTGGATATTTTCTTTAATGTCTAGTGCATTTCTCCATCTCAAGTACTAAAGAAGGTGGAAAAATCCCCCTTAATTTAAAAACTAAAAAAAAAAATAAACGGGAGAGTGCAGTCAGTACTCACTTCAGGAACATGCACAGCAAGAAGTGCAAAATTGTCCTTGCAAAAATAAACTATGCGAAGGAGAATTTTGAAGAGGGATGGGAATTAATTTTCTTCTCCATTAAATATTTTTAATTACACACTTAGTTGAGACTTTCATCCAATGCAGTATGTAGCTGACTCTTAATATAAGCTATATCTGAGGATGCACTGCTTAAGTTTTGGGTTGGCCTCCTCCCTGAAAATCTGTACCAGTTTAAAAAGTAAAACAACACCAGGGCATCAGAAGAATCCCATTACTTCTTTGTCTCAGTACTAGATGGCTTGTGAAAGTGAGTCAGATGTGTTGAGTCAGTTCCCCGTTCTTATACTAGGAAATAAGAGCTTATAATACAGCTCTCTTTACCGTAACTGGCTTACTTCATGTTTGCTGAACTGGCTGCAAGACATTTGTTTCCAAATTCATGTTCCCTCCCTACTGCTAGCCAGAGGGCAATTCATCCCTTTGCCTACTTTTCAAGACAAAACCAAAAAACAACCAAAAAAACCTCTATCCATTTCAGCCTCTGGCCTTATTTGAATATTAGTTCATTTATACACACCTCTAAAAGTTTCAGAACACCATGGGAAACTGGAAGGAGAAATCGCCAAGAAATCCGTAGGTTTCCAAACGTGTGCAGCAAAACGGGAAGCTAGATTAGCTGAACAGTTCAAGGGATATATATACTTGTAATTTTTTTAACACAGTTTTGGGAATATTGAACTAAAGGCTGCAATAGCGAGAAGCCTGGTTACATTTTAATGCATATTAATTAAAAACTGTACAACAGCATTTAGTGTTCATGAAGAAGATTGTTACACTTTTGGCATCTTTAGGAAAGCACGTCGAGCTTTAAAGTAAAGTAAGACTGCACTGTCTTTCAGTACCTAGATTACACTGAGAATTTGTGCTCACGAAGTACATAAAACCACAAACGTTTTCCTCATTGTCTGCTTTTACCTTGTGTCCTCCCCTCAGGTATGGCCCATTTCCTGTTCCCTCGGAGCTACCTTTGGCTATACGGCTGGTCTCGTTATTGCACCTCTGTGGATACACTGGAACCGGAAGCAGCTTACATACAAAAGCAGATAACTGGAGCAAAGAGAGACAAGGTATTTCTTTGTGCAGATTCCATACAGACTGTGCAAAAGTTGGGGATTTTAAAGATATATATATATATATATATATGTATAGTCAAAGCAGAAGACTACCCAAGTTAATTTAGAGTATTTCAGGCCAAGCATCTCCACTCAATAAAATCACATAGATGCCATTTCAGCACGGTGCAGTTTTTGCTTCCTCTAGACTATGTAACCCTGAGAGATTGTACCTTCCAGTCTGAGTAAAGTATTTGTAATAGATGTGGTGGTGGCTTCTTCTTATCAGTCTGTTGAGTTTCATTCTATTCCTGTGGATTTCACTGGTTGTAGAAGGCAGAATTGTAGTTTTAGCTTTCGAACCTGTGACGAGTTTGCTGTGTATTTAATGCATTGTTTTTAAACTCAGTAGAATTTCACAGTAAGCCTGGCCATTGTCAAATGTATCTCACGTGATCAAACAGCAGTTTATGCATCTTGAACCTATTCTCTTCTTCACTGTGTGTTTCTTTGGAGTTAGAATGGCTATAATAGCTTCATCAAAAACGGTCTTCAGTCCTTTCTGTGTTAAAGCTGAACACTCCACATAGCAGTAGGCTCCTATCTGTCAAGAAAATAAGTTAATTCAATAGCAGCAGATTTCAACTGTTCAGTTCTAGCTGTACACTTCTGCATTTTATTTTTTTCTTTATATAGTGACATCACAATGTTTGGCTGTGATCTAGAAAAGTTATCTGCATGTGCATCTCCCTATAGAAGAAAAGAAGATTTGTCTTTTGGCCAAAACTCTGGAATGTACTTAGGCTGGTTTAGTTTAAAAAAGGAAGCATATTACGTAAGTCTTTGGATTGGCAGTAGAGCCCTAAGATATTTTTGATAATTAAACAGTAAAAGAATTACAGAATTACATGACCAATTTGTATTTCAAAATTTTTATATGTATATACATATATAAGTATATAAACAAAGTGTCCTGATAAGAATTATCCATGCAGTGTGTTAAAACAGTACTATAGCATTCTCAAATATCTTAAAGATGCTTCCAAAATTTTGCATGAGCAGCAGAAGTCCCTTCCAATCTCAACCACTCTTTGATTTTAATTCTGTCTAATGCTTATGTAGTTTTTGTGAGTGTCTACACAGAAAGTCAGAACTATTACTAACAGGGAAGTGCTACTACACAGGTCTGCTTGTTAGCTGTATTCAACAATAAGTAAATACCATTAAATGGTAACCAGTCATAAGGTTTCATACGTTGACTGGTAAAAGAAATGCACAAAATGGTAAAGGAAGAAAAAGACAAAGGTAAATAGGGCTTTTAGCTGCCTCGGTTTCATTTAGGAGTATTCAGTTTACCTCTTTTGCTAACTTCTGTCCTTGCTCCACAGATATGGGCTTCTCTTTCATATCATTCAACCTTGCCAGAGTTTTTGGGTCATCACGAAGATCAATCTAGCAAGAAAGATTGCAATCATGTTGGAATACTTTTTCTAAACAAGGCAGCAGGCTATATGATGTCCTCTTTTTAAAGCAGAATTATTTATTTACTGGAGTATTAAGTCTATAAAGATGGAATAATGTCATGATTCAGATCATGAACCCTTCCTGATCCAAAAGCCCTGAAAATTTAAGTTGTGAACTACTACCTTTAATCGGGGAGATACCAACATTTATTCTGTAATTCATCTCTTCCATTAGGTGTGATCATCTTGGAATACCAGAATGCATAACCAGCAGTTGCAGAAAGATTAATGCAAACACAATACCAACATGTGGTCACTTTGTAATTGAAGCACAGTCCACTGCCCACAAGAAGCACAAACAAATTGTCTCACTTCTCCCCTTCCTCCTTTGCTGCAGCAAATATTGGATATGACCAATTGTTCTAGACCCAGGTCATTCCAGTAACATGAGTATAAGCAGACAATTTTTTTTTTCCAAGTCCCATGGCCTTATAGAAAGTTATATGAAGAAATGAAGACAATGTTGCCACCCTCTTTACAATGCATATATTTTAACAAAATGGAGGTAGCTCATTAGAGAATGACACAAATCTAGGTTTTTCTGACATTTGTTAGGGTCATTCATCCAAAGCCAGAAAGACGTGCTGCTCGGGTCTTGTCAGGCCTGAGCTTCCAGCCCAGAGAAAAGACACCATACAATGATCTGAATTCTTTAAATAAAGTAGAAGAGAACCAGATATACCTGTGTTCCTACTAGTAAAAAGGGAACATTAGGTGCATATTCCTTCAACTCCGGTACCCACTCTTCCTTCACATTTTGAAATGAAGCAGGGTTTACCACTGAGAAGCAGATAAGGAAGACATCGGTCATAGGGTAAGATAAAGGTCTCAGACGATCATAGTCTTCCTGAGAAAGAAAAATTCTGTTATCTGCAATATTCAATTGCTGCTTGCATTTTATTAACTTTAACAGGTATAATCAGAAACTGTATTCCTATTACAGGAATATTGTTGTGGCAAACTTTCTGAATGTTTACAACTATTCCAGTTTAGTTAGTGTGGCTGTTAGGGTAAAATCTGCAAATGAGGGTGACTATATGTGAATATAAGTATTTTGAAAAGTGTGTTAATACTCATAGAAACTTAGTTCTGTATAAGAATATACCGAAGACTACCCCTTAAAAACTTTCCATTTAAAAAAAAAAAGAAAAAAAAGGGAAAAAAAAAAGCTTATGGTTAAAAAAAAACCCTTGCTGATAAAGGTTAGTGATTGTCCAAAGAGAAATAAGCAGACGTGACTGCTATCAAGCTATCCAGGTTATAGAAAACTAGGCTAGATTAAGGCTATTTAACACACTTAAATGTTCTCTTTTGGATCATCTGTAGAGGTGATATTTAAGGTCCTCCTTAGAGTTTTCTTTCGGTCTCTTAGAAACCTTACTGTCCTGTTGCCAGTAATCAGGGCAGATGAAATAAGGATCAGAAGAGACCTCTTTTGTCCAGACTCTGCTTTCTGTAAGCAAGCTCAACAAAGACTGGGAAGAACAGACCAAGAACACTATCAGGATAACATTAATGCCCTTTTGGAGAGAAAGTTAGTGTGAGACGTTTATTGTTTTGGTCCATACCATTTAAAGCCACCAGTTCTAAGGCCAGAGCATACAATAGCATGGCAACAAAGGTATCTGTAAGTGTCATCCCTATTGTAAAACAGCTCTCTCTAGCAGGAGAGAAAGTGGAATTTGCTGTTATTTTTTACTAAGAGCTGGAGGGAACATGCCTCAGCTTCCCTCTGCAAGGCTTCCTTTGGTCTAGCACAGTGACCCAATGCCTTACCGTTCCTACCTTAGGCTGTTGTGTTGGGGGTTTTTTTTGGCTGCTATGGCAGCCTCCACCTTACCTATGTAAACTCGTGATCTTAATTAAATCTCACAAATATTGGAATGATTTGTTCATTAAATGTAAGGGCAGAAATGTAATGCAACTCCATGTTTGCAATGAGCCAGAAAATTAAATTTCATTTCCTCAGCAAGTCACATTACCAGATTATTAACCTATAGTTGCATCCTCAAAAAAGCCCTTCACTGATTGTTACATTTTAAAAATGACATCACTAGAATTTCAGAAAACACATAAGAACTTCCTCAGAACAGTTTCTACTAGATCCAGGTTTTCATTTGGAAGTCAACAGCTATTGGAAGAGGGTCACTATCCACCTCGTAAAATGGAGAAAAGACAAGCACCAGAGGAGATCCTGCACTAGCAGGGACGTTACCATTGGCCAGTACTCTTCAGTGTCTATTTACACAGTATTATTTGCAATCAGTATTCTCAGTGCCATTTTCATTAGACACTCTACTGCCAGTCTTGCAGACTCTACAGTTTCGCGAATAAGCTAGAGCATGCTTAGCTGTAACTGTGGGCTCCCAGTTTCACAACCACAGTAACAGACACTACTCTGAAACTACAGCATTTGACAGGCCTTTTCTGAAGAACAGTTGTTTCCGTGACAGTGTCACACTCCAACTCTGATTCTAAAGAAAAAAACAGTAACTGTGTCTTTTCCACATCTGTGGACGTTCATCATAGAAAGCAAAAATAACCTTAAGAACATCACAACAGCAACTTGAAACTATTCAACATTCAATGCTTTTTTTAAGCGTGTATCTGACTTTTCACTTGTAGTACTGAACTCGGGGTTGCCACTGTGTTTTCTAGGGTGGAGATCAAAATCCTAAAGAAGCTTCCCAACTGCAAATTACACTGGTCCCTGGAGTACAGAGCCTGCATGCAAGAACAGGCAGACAGATCTGTCAGTTGCTCTCAAATTCAGCTCTACAAAATCGTATGTGGGGTATTACTGAATACATTTACTTAAAAAACCCCCACATCTAAAGTCATAATTTGTTCCTGTCGCCGAAGAGCTGCCTTCACTACACTCAACATATTCTAAAAGTCTCACATCTGGGTTACAATAACTAGAATAGTGTCTGCATTAAATAATGGAATGGAGATAATGTTTCACTGTCACCAGAAATTACTGTTAGTCCATTGACCTTAAAATAACTCTTTAGTTAATCGATTTCAAATTGCAGATGGACCGAATTACAGATGGACCTTTTGTTCACAGCAAATACTAATAACTTTCTGACTGCAAAGCATGGTCTACTTCAAAACTTTTGTATTTAGTTTATCTTTTTAAATCCCACTGGGTACAGATCCTTGTACATTTAGCCACATCTTTGTACTGCACCTGACTTCCCACATATTCATCAGCAGTCACCCGGGAGGGAGCAATGGTACTGCTTTTGAAGGCGTGTGTCTCGCTGAACTCCTTTCCTGCCCCTGCGTCTATTTATACGCCTTTTGATTTATACCCTGTCCCATCTGCACTGGGCAAGCTGTGGGTTCATCCTGTGTAATTAAGAAGTTTAACTGAAGGCAAGTACAGTGTGATTGGATACATCATGTACCACAGCCAAAGACATACGTGGTATTCACTACAGTGACTTCACTGCACTTAGGCTTACTTAAATTAACAGAGAATTGGGCTATACCCACCAGTCCTGCTGCTTGAAACAAGTCAGTGCTGTCAGGCTCACCTTTAAACCTTGTCTGTGCTCTGAAAATTAGGTTTGTATTGATAATAATAACGTCAGGGTAGTTCTAATAAACCTTCTCACCATGTAATTAGACTGGTCCTGGGTCCTCCTACAAGTGACCCTGGCTTAAGTGTTACCAGCATTTAGAAGGCCACTTGTGCCTAAAGTTTTCTGCTCCCCAACAGACCCTCAGAAGTAGCAATCAAACCTGAAAACCTTCTCTGATGTATCAGGCCTAAATAACTGCTTCACTTGGTAGAAGAATCAGGAATACCAAATGAATTTAGACTGAATACTGGAGAAGCCTGAAAAAAATGTGATTGCTTCAACCGTAATTTATTTCCTGAATCTAGTGTAAGGGAAATAAACGTGGCTTATTCCAAAATTAAATGCAATGGCAAAATTTAATTACACTAGCCAGTCAACATAAATTCCAATTTGAGTGCACATACACATTACACTGTACAGAAATTAGACTTCCAATCTAATTAGGAGAGGCACTGCGTGTAAATTTAGACATTAAAAATACTTACAGAATTTAAATGGACTATTTTAAGAGTAAGATGGGCAAGAAATCTACTTAGGATAAAAACATGCAGTACAAGTCTCAAAAACTCCAAGCTGTAATAGGGAAATGGCTCATTCTCCATCATACCCTGGACTTTAAAGCAAAATTGTTTGCTGAAGCAGATATATACAGATTAAAAAAAAAAAAAACATGCTGAAAATATGAGAGTTGTAATAACTTTAACCAAAGCAGACACAACGTTGGCTTAATTAATGTTATATGAGGTGGTGTTGCCTATAGAAGACACGACATTCAGCAGGACTCTTCATCATCACCCTAGTATCTCTGTGGTAACCCAAGAGAGCTGCCAATACACAACAGACATGGGAAAGGAGATGAAATGGAGGAACTAAAGACTTAACTTGGCTTCTCAACTACAAACTGGGAAGGACTGTGGTTGGTTTGGTTTAGTTTGGTTGGGTTTGAAGAGGAGAGAATGGAAATTCATAGTTTTAAATTTTCATTTTGCCCTAGTTTTGATATTCTGCAGGTTAGTCTAGCGCTGCCTTTATCTTTGCTCTTTAAAATATCTCCTTTAGGTCTCTTTTACCATGTTACAATACCTAATAATCTGCCTCTCTGTGATTTTCTCCTGCCTTGTACTTGAATATTAAATCGCTGATTTTCACTGTATTTTGGATGTTCAGGTGGATGTTTTAACATGTTCAAAATTTGGCTATTTCTTGTCCTGACAGAAAAAAACAAAAACAGAGGCTATTTCTCTTCCTGCTCAAAAACAGAGGTGTTGAGGAACTTTCTGTATGCAGAGAAGGATCATATTGCAATTCTGCATCATTGTATTCTTCTTCACTTCAGGGGTGTGCTCAGACTAAAAGCAGAATGCAGTGCTGCACTTCAAAGTTGTACAATTGATTCTGAGCTAACACTTTTGCCCAATTCCATGGATTATCATCTGAGACATAGTTAGACACACACAAACTGTATTCCTAACTCTGCTACTGACACAATATGTAGCCCTGAGCAAATTACTATCCTCTCTCTACTTGCATCTTCTCACCCGTAGGGGTTTGCTAGCTTAATAATGCATTAGTTTTTGCAAAGCACTCCAAAAGCCTTTGATGTACACAGCTTATGTGCAGTAGGGTATTTAAAAAATATATATACAAACTGAGACAAACTAAAGTCTAATAATCTCTGTACTACCTTCTTGACCCACAAAACCCGTTATTTCCTTGTATTTATTAGAAAACTGAAATAAAAGGTGCAGGCATACTGAGATCCTATAAAGCCCCTGTAGCTCCCCTGTTTTATGGTATCATGCCCAAGTGGAAGTGATGGGGACAGAGGTCCTTAGCCCTCCCTCAGTAATGAGAGATCACAGGCCTCTTTCTCCTCTGGAATGGTATTAGGGTCTTTCTGTCAAATCTGAAGAGATGCAATGCAATCAAAGGAGTCGACTGCAGTGTCCTTCACCTTTGAAGTGCACCTTCCCACACCATGAGCAAGACCTTCGGGGAAATCCATACATCTCAGATCTGCTGTTACAGGTAGCAAAGAAGATGTTAACCTAGATGTGATTAATTTTATTTTTTTCCTTGCAAACACAAGCACTAGCATTTTCACACAAACAGAATAAACCAGACTCTGGCATGTTATTAACGTTGTGGCAGGGGCCCTGAGCAAGGTGTGTCACACTTGTTTTGTACACTGATGCAACCAAAGTAGTTCATGAGTTTATGTGTTTTGCAGCTTAGGAATGGTATTTTAACAGTTATAACACACTGACATACTCCAGTTATAACACACCGACATACTCTTAAAAACAACAGGAAAAGCCTCTTTATTTTCTGTTCTGAGAAGGTATAAAGTGGATAGGAGGGAACAAAATAAAGCTTGCACCACTGGAAGGAAAAGTGGAGCTCAACAACTCTAGGTTTGTGATCCCTGTGTTAGCAACCATCTGTTGCTTTCACAGCTTACAACAGCAATCATAAGAGGAGATTCTCACTCCCAGCCATCTGTTTTAGAGGGGAACCCAAAAATAGACATCAGGCAGAGTTACTAAAGGAATCAAACAACCTTCCTAGAGTGAAGGGTAATCACTACTGCTGCTTAGAGGGTCTCAGTGAGACACACGTATGTAACTAGCTGGTTTCTGCAAAGCAAAATCCCAGCTAAAAGTTTTAACCCATTTCATAGTAGGGCTTGGTAATGAGAATCAAAAGTCCTCTCCCAATATGAACTGTCATAGTTTTCCTCCCTGAAAATAGATTTCCATTTCAGAAAGCTCCCTGTAATATTTCATAAACGTAACAAGTGAACCGTAAGGACTGTTGTATCTAACATGTGCCTGAGGGATGTAGTAACCAGCTCATAGTTACCCCCCTGGACACATCCTGCCTTCTCCCTCAGATTATTTGACAAAAGCACCAGGCAAAGCCTCTGAGAGCAACTGCCTACTCCAGAAGCACACCAGGAAACAGACTTCACCCTGCTGAATCATCCTGTGGTTTCTGATTCTACAAGATGCTTGGGTGTGGGAGGACAGAGAGGGAAGTGGTCTGTACTGCCCCATGCCAAGCGCAAATTTCTTCCCTGGCTAAAAAAACTTTCTGAATTTTTTCAGGCCGGGCCGTACACGCTGTAACCCTTTGCAAAGAAGGAGCGTGGATCGTCCCCAGGACGATGGCTTCCCGGCAGTGCCGCTCACAAGGCACCGCTAATGCACGACCGTTGGGCAAGCTGCAACGTGGACTGACGCAGCATTGCCATAAAACGTCTGCTCATCCAATTCTGCAGCCCAAGCCCTGTTACGCTGAGCGCTACATTTGATTTTTCAGTCACCTACATCTGTAGCCACTAGCTTCTGAACATGCAAAACAAGATGTGGTGATTATTCCCTGGCTGCAGGGGAAAAGTGCACTACAGACCCTCTGTCTCTTCACAGGCTTCTGGGGATACAGCTTTCGTTACTAAAGAAAGCAGAATTGTCCTGTTGGGGCTTTTTCACACAGGTTTCCCAGCAAGTGCAAAAAAGCTGCCAATTTGGGCCCAGCATGTATTTTTAATTTATAGAAAAGGCTGCAAGAATGCAGGGTAAGTGCTCTTCCATTGTATTCTAAAAATGAAGTAAGCTGTTCTAAATCCATCTCTAAATTCCTGTGAGGGGGACTGTTCAAAGGAGGTATGAATTATACATTGAAAAAGCCCTGGGTTTGTGAATTACCTTTTTTTTTTTTTTTGACAAAACTTTCCTTCTGGCATATTTGGGGACTGTGCAGCTGCTTACACATCTGAAATGTTTTTCTGTATAGAAAGAAGTAATTAGCTGGAAGATGGAGCCTAATAAGATGGATTTTAGAGCATGAGAGACAAGGAGGACAAAATATTCCTTTAATTATACACAAAATTCCCTTTAAGCGACCAGAATTGATCCCATTCTTAATGAGGGATTATATACTGTCCACACCCTACATCTTGCCATGTGGTGATGCTAAACTATTTTCCTAGACAGTCTCAACAGCTCAATCCCTCTTTCCCTCACCACGGGAACTTTAACTTTCTAGCTTCTTCATGGTTTTATGGAAGTGGAAGTCTCCGAATTTTCTCTGAAAGACTTATTATTTTACCATCTGTAACATCAGAACATTGATTCAACTGACTGCAAGCAGCATCAGCAAGCACAGTTTCAATTAAAAAACTTATACCTGTTGCTTATCCTCTGTGGGGTTACTAGAAGTGACAGAGTAACTGCCATGGACAAGCCATTTCACTCCTCGTGAGAAATCATAAGGCTGCGATGCACTCCTGCGCCAGTTCCTTTTCACCATCAGTGACCTTATGAACAGCACCCTTCCAACACAGGATTTCCATTTTCTCCAGGAAAGGAATTCACCCTAGTTTTTGTGACTGCAGCCAAGAACAATCAGGATTTTCCATTCTTTTGGATACGGGCAAAGGGAAAAAGTAAAATTCACCCTGGCACAGGGGATCTGGTCAGATCCTCTGCAGAACCTGCTCTTTGGAAAAAGGGGTCCTTTCACTTTTTTTTACAGAAGAGTATGATCACCACTAAATCTATTCTCACATGGAAAACAGACTATAGAATAGAGATGGTTTAATATCCTTATCCGTATCATATCAGACACGTCTTTTCATTTGCTAACTATACAAATCCTGTCCAGGCAAGAGAGACTGATTAGTTATGTGTCCCAGTCCCTTTCACTTCTTACAAATAAACGCAAAAAGCATGTTCTTCAGTCCGGTGTTGAGCAATGGCTCTGTAAGATAGGAGCCTTCACACTGACTCCTGAAGATTAATCCCCATCACACAGATTGTCAGAAGATGAAGTACCAGAGTACCAGTGCCATGATGTGCCCATTGAATAAACAACTCATGGTGAAAGAGTTTCTGGAATTAAAGGAGTTCCTAAGAGTCTGCTGCACCTTGTTTCATGTGAGGTCCCAATTTGTCAGGGCTAACAGCTTCCACTGAAGATCATGGTAAAACACTCAACAATTTCACTGCAGCAGATGTTAAGGCAGTTGAAAAACTGCCTACATTTTTTCTTTCTGAAGTGAGGAAAATGTAAGTAACTTCAGTGCTGGCTGCTGGGCTATCTGTTGGTCGTAACTAAAGATGCAGCCCAGGTCACACCTGGGCTGCATCTTTCCCTTATTGACTCCGCCACTGCATCCCAACTGGAAATCAGACCAACAAGGAACTAGCGTTAAGTCCTACAGATCATCTTTTAGCATTCACATCTACATCTAATTTAGAGCACCAACTGCCTGAGGCACTTTCAGTCTCTGTTTTATTCATCTGAAGCAATAAGCTCACGTAGGATGCTGATAGATGTTCCTTTGCTCTGGGGAATAATGCTGCCATCTGCATTTTTATACTCACAGCAGCGAGTGCCAACCATCGCAAAGAATTATTGCGCACGTGCTGCAATACGGGTGCAGCACAGAGCAGGTTAAAACCAACTGAGGACAGTAGCCACTAACACATCAAATGACATTAAGTCCTGAAAGTGTCATGTAGCTTTCAGGCACATTTTTCTTAACACAAATCATCCAGTCACCAATGCAAACCAACAGACTGCTTATAAAAACCACAAAAAAAAGAGCAGTAAAAAAATACAGTTGCCCACCTCTCTGTTCTCATTTTGCATTTTTTCTAATTAGAGAAAGGGCAGTTTTGTTAGAAATGTAACTGCTAATTTGGAGGTTTAAAAAAAAGTCCTGAAGCTCTGTCCCAAAAGATCCATCTTGTCAATGTTCATTTTTATAATTCACAGTAGAACAGCATGATTTGGGATCAGTGTGCTTTGTATTATTTCTTAAAGCCCAGGTTCCTGGAGTCTCGTGATTATATAAAGAAAAATCACATCCTTTTCACCTTTAAATGAAAAGTAAATTTCTAGTACCCCACAGATACAGAGAAAACATGAATACATGAAGCCCAAAGACTTAAAAGAAAACTCACACCCAGCAAAAGGCAAAATAAAAGCCTCAAACCATTCTGATTTCCTAGGTTTTCAGGTAGCGGTGTCTGGGGACATGAATAGCTGACTCATCATTTTGAATGCCTAGGACTGACAAAACCTTAGTAATTGCTGAAGTGAGTTTTACGTCCACTTTGTCCACGTGTTCTCAATAAAGGAACTGGAACAAAGCTTACTGAAATCAGCAAGAGAGAGGCTGCTAACAAAGAGCTTTGAATCAGGCCCTAGCACATACTTTAAGCACTTTTTTGTTGCAGGACTGTGCTATGGAGGCCATACTCTAGTCTAAATTATATTTAGTTTGTTTTAAGATGTAGTTTGGAGGCTGAAACCGGAGTTAGGCTATAAAGGAAAAATATGCATTTTTTACACTTTTCTTATTCAGCAAAATATAAAGAGCTCTTTGCAAAGGAAATGGATTTCAATCAGTAAGTCTGACTATGGATCTGATGAAAATTCCTAGTGTCTCCTAAGTTCTTTTATCAGAAAAATTCTGCCTCCTAAGTTCTTTTATCAGAAAAATTCTGCCACCTTACTCAGTTGTCCCAATCCATCGCTCTTTCCTCCTGCAGTACAGCTGCAGATTATATGATACTCAGATGAGTGCAGGTCCACACATCATCTTAAAATGAAGTCAGGAAGAAAGAGGATGTGCAGAAACACTGTGCTGGAAGAACAAGTAATTACTGCTTGTGTTCAGTGTTGCCTTTTTAGCTGGTGATGTTTGGACAGCACTGAAACATGTCACTGTACCTCAGAGAAAATACAAATGAGTAAAATTCAGAGAGAACTCTGTCACAAACTGAAGAATATCTACAGACTTTTAACCCTGGAAAAAGATATTTTTACTTAAGCACGTATGTTTATCAAGAGTCTCTCTAGGTTGGTAGTCTTCATAAAAATGTGCTTTTAACATACCAAAACAATGAAGTTTCAGAGAACCTCTCAAACTTGGCTTGCTTTGAGTTTTTTACTTTGGTCTGCCATCAACTTACTGTTAATTTAATGAAGGCACTCTGGATCTACATTTTCAAACCCATCCCTTACATTTGTTTTTAACATAACTCAGTGCTGCTATTCAGAAGTGCTGTGGGGCTTCTGACACTCTGAAAACTGAACATAACTGTCTTTGAGTTTCCAACGTACATTTAGTGGATGCTTTTGTGAACTCATAACAGCATCTCCCATCCTGAAACTCCCCATCTGGCGATAATAATACTTACCTATATATCTAAGAAAGCTACCGAGCTTTCAAGCGTGAGTCACAGCTCACAACGAGGCGTCTGAATGTAAGTTTTGCACTGGGATTATTATTGTTGGAAAGTCATCTTAAAAAGCAAAATCTGAAGGAACAAGTCCCTTTTCTCTTAAAGGAAAAGCCTGTCTTTGCTTAAACACTTGTCTAGCAAACTCTCGACATAGAGATTGTAAGCTCAGGCACTATGCCTCTTTCTTTTGCACTGGAAAACATGTATTTCAAAGGAAGAATCTAGGTGTGTTTTTATTTTATCTGCATGCATCCAGTTGCTGCTGCAGAGCCATTAAATCTATGTGGCTGGCAACATCCCGAAGCGCTGAGCAGCTTCGGCGGAGGCTGAGCTATTCATAGGCCAGCACGCTGGCCAGGAGCGAGCTCATGAGCTCACAGCTTCCCAGCGCCAGCTGCCAGCTCGGCTGGGACACTGTACAGGGAGAGAGGGAAAATGCATGTGGGAGGAGGGAGGCGTGGTGGCGGGGACAGAAAGGGGACAGGATGTTAATTACAAACATCTCATTTTTGGATCTGCCAAAATCACGTTGCAGGTGTCAGTGTTTCTGACCGTACAGTAAAGGGTGGCAGGCTTTGTGTTCTGTGAGACCGTGCTTGCAAGTTCCAGGCTTGCACTTGGTGCTATGGCTGCATGGTAGCTGCAACTTGGAAGGAGTAGTGTGGTCTGAGAAGGGACATTTCGATTTCACAACAGACCAGCCAAAATGATTGGCAGCTGCCTCTCCTTTTAGTAGGATACTGAAGTGGTACCTGCTGGACAAGGGCCACCTACCAAAGTTGAAACAAACAGCCAGCAAGGAGTACAAAGTTTACTGCTATGCCTTGTTTTATTTATAGCAACCACCACAAGTCCGGTGACTATCCATTTTAATAACCACACCTCAACCCCTCTCTTTCCCACAGGCATATTCACAGTTACAACTATTTGTTTTTACACCTTGCTTTAATGCTGGCACTGATCTTGCCAGCCAACTGTAATATAAAATGGCTTTTAACCTCAGGGCCTCAGCTATGACTGAAAAATCAGTGTATCTGAATTAAGATGGCTGTGGATTCAACCAGAGTATCCATCAGCACCTGAGCTGAGAGGAGCCAAGGAGTAGCTTGTTCTGCACTTGTGCTTAAGATGTTTTGTGGCTACTGTTTTGGTGACAGTTGAGAAGTCACCAAGAGCTTTACTGTATCAGACCTATAGCTTGTCCTACACATACTGCAGTCTTTAAGGCAGAGAAATAAAAGTGAAAAGACAAGGAACACAGTTTACCTCAGCTTTGTTCAACCAGGCCACCTAGTATCACAACAGTTAGTGATGCTGAGGGATATAAATGTAGGCACTGCATCACAGTAAGATTCACTCTGCTCCTTCTGTACACTGCTCTGCACTGCCCAGATGCTGGCTTGGTGCCATACCTGCACCAGACAGCCATGCTATGCCTCAGCATCTCTCTTTCCAGGGCAGCAGAAGCACCACAAGTGCTGTTCCTGCACGTGCGTGCACACACACACACACACCATCCTCCCTCCGGGTTCTGACAGTCCTTTACAGCAAAGACACAGCAGCAGAGAAAGGCTTCCACCTGTATGTGGTCTGTACATACTGGAGGACAGGGACACCATGAATGGAAACCCCACAGCAAAAGGGACTGAGAGGAGGATGGACCCCAACTGCCATTTTAAGCAGCCTTCAATATGGAGTGAAATCCCCAAGAGGTAACTCCTGTGTGTCCTCCCACTTATCCCAATCATTTGGGATGTGGCAAGGGGACATGCAACACACCTCTTCCCTAGTGCTTACAGACAATTTTCCCATAGTTTTAACATTATGAGAGTTGTCATTATTATTTTTGGTATTATGGAAGATCAAAATGATATAAACACTTGTCACTAGTTCAAAAGCACTACAACACGGTGAAGTTAACAGCCCCCTGATGAAGCTGCAGTTCTCTTCCCAGGCTGATTTTGCCACATACCCCTTCTCAATGAAGAGTGGTACTGACACACGGTTAGCCTTCCACAGCAACAGAAGATACTGCAAAGCAAAAGGCATTCAAGCATCAGTATCACAAGTGTCTCACATTTGAACTTCAGTGCATTGATGTTCACAGTTCCAGGCGATGTAGGTAGGTTCCACAGTTATCTTCTTGGGGAGAGCAGGACCCACTTCAAGCCCACCCAGTCTCAGCGCGCATCTATGTGCAGCAGCAAGGCTAAAAGAAGCTGCCGGCTCCACCTCTGGGAGGAACTGCTGGAGGAATATCCTCTTGGGACACCGCTGGCACTGAATTCCCAACCGCCTCCCTGGCGCAGGAGCCTTCCTCCACAGCTGCAAACCCAAATGGTCTCTGAAAACCTCCACTGCCCAGCAGCTGTACTGGCTATTTTCTGCCAAACCAGGGACTCAGTATTTTCAGCCAGAGAAAAGCCTGCCTGAACTCGCACACACCCAAAGGGGGAAAGGTCTGTCTGCATATAAACTGAAGTTTGTGAACTGCTAGTGGCATTTTTCTCTGCTATATATAACCTAGGAAAAAAAGGGGATTTTAATAGATTTATTCTCAACCTACTTTAAACTCGCAAAGATACGAGGCATTACATCATCAGTACAGTTACTACACGTGATCCTGTGTGTTGTGAAGAAGCAAGCTAGACATGAATACTGGATGCCACGAACTCTACAGCTTGCAACTCCTCTGCCAAAAATAAGTTTCTCGTAAGTTGCTAAATACATACCCACGCAAGTTAAGAGACCTACAGACTGGTAAATCAGTAGTGAAGGGTGATAAGCCTGCTGTGCACCAGCTAAAAATCGAAAGGTCTTTCATCCTTGCTCTGCTATGGGCTTCTTGCACAGCTTTGGAATAGGTCACTGTCTGAACCTCCATTAATCCCCTCACTCCTCTTCCCCCCAAAATGAGATTTGTAGATCGTACTTATGTACTCTGTCCAGAGCTGGGAGTATAAACACACTGAAGATTGTGAACTGCTTATATACCACAGTGATCATGCACTGCCAAGTTGTGATAAAATGATAGTATCTGATCAGTATTTTACAGCAGAACTATTTGGGGATGACAGAATTACAAATAAAAGCACTGATGTATGCTGGCACAGAAATCCTGACTTTGAGCAGCAAAGAATCCAAGCAGTACAGAAGTCTGTGCAAGTAGCACGTGTGCACCAGATGCTGCATGCTGTTTCTTCAACACAGAGAAGGCACCATCAGCTCATGTCTTTTCTGCTCTTTACTACATATATTTAAGCTTTAAAGTAAGCTTTCTGTTATCACATAGCTCTGGGAAGACAGGCTTGTCAGCACACTCTTTGACAAAGCAGCTTTTAGCTGAATGAAATTGCTGGGCTGGCATCTTCACAGACTCCCCTGTGCTGAATGTTGGGATGGGGCTTCTGTGGGCCGCCCCAAACATGCTGAAGTGGGCTGAAGATAATAGTTACGGTTTTACTAGCACCACAGGTATGACTAAAAGGGGAGTTGAGACAAGATCGGATGTATTTGTGAAGGTAGCCCCATTAAAACATCCTACGTAAGCAGAGGCTCCTCTGAATTAGGCCAGCAAGATCTGGCCCTGGGTATATGAGGAACTGTAATTCAAATTTAAGATTTCAGCTTCTCAGAATCAAAAATTTAAAAAGCTGACCTCAATTTTTTACATGTCTGGATACACAATTTCACAGTGAAAAGTTTACCGTAGTACAAAAGAAATACCCTTGTCTGCTGTTAGCTGCCAACTGGCCAGTTTACCCTACTAGCTTTTGAGGCCAAAGGTCACTTGGTTTTGTACTCAGCACATTCATGCAGAGTAGGACACCACAAACCACCTTAGTTAAGGTTACACAGAGCTAACAACACACGCTCCCATTAATAGTAACAAGCCAGCACAGGCAGTTTGAGACAGCATCCGCAAATAAGCTCTGTGTATGTACAGTAGTGCTAGGGTCGCTTTCACATTTTCCAATGCTCATTTTAAAAACAGGGGAAGAGAGCTGCCTATTAACCAAATGCTTCATTTGCCCGAGGATTAGATCCTCATTTTGTAAATTGCTTGAGCAATATTTTACAAGCTGTGTTTTGAACCAATTACTACTGAAAAACAGGGCTATGACAGTAATAAGATATGCACTTAGTTGGCATAAATTTGAGTCATTTGTGTTTACGTCAGTGAGATTACAACCATGAAGTCTGGCTTTTTGGGAAGAGTCTCACCCTTCTGGTATCAGCTTTCTGGAAATAGGGCTGTTTCTTATTCTTCTCAGGGAATTGATTTTATTACTGATTTCAGGCCTAACACCGATGTAAGAGACCAGTTAAATGCTGCTTCCCTTACTTAAGGCTGTATGTAGGTCTAAAAAGGAACGCTAATTCAGGCAGCAGTTGTTCAATTAAATATAGGAATAACATGGTTAAAAATATGGCTTCAGTCTGTGCGAGTCCAGCGAGATTATCTTACTAGTTGCTCTTTACAACAAGGAAGCATGTCTGAGGTCATGTGAGACCAAAACACATGCTCACACTGCAAGAAGTTTTAATATAAGGAATACACAACTCTACAACAGCCCATGCAGGAGTCAAGCCCTCCACAAACCGTTTTGTCTCCCTTAAGGCACCTCCAGAGAGCTGGGAGTACTTTAATCCAGGAGATCATGCTCGGCCCGTGGCCGGTGCCCTGCAAGTTAAACTGTCCTAGAAGTGACTCGAACAATGGAACCCTTTAGTATCCGCCACACCAGTGACCCCTCCAACCATCAAGCATTTCATCCGTCATCAAAGTTACTTAAGATACATGCTGACATAGCATCTTTCACAACAGGCTGAAATAACCAAATGAATCACTTGAATCACTTGCAATAGCAAAAGAAACCCAGGTTACCTGAAAGGCAGTGGCTGAGAATTACACTGTACTATTTTCCACCGTTAAGTTGAACAACTCTTTTGAGCTCTTTAAGAGCCGTACAGCATAAACAGGGCAAGCTGCGGCAGTGTGACTCTCGACCCGGCCTGACGCATTTGAGGCAGCAAGTTCCCTCCGTGCAAAACGAGGCACGCTTCCCCCAGCTGAAGGCCGGCAGAAGGGTCGGCACCCGGGGCTGTCTGAGCGGGGGCGATGCCCGGCCCGCCGCGCTGCCCTGCAAGCGCTGGCACAGCCGGGGCCGGGCGCGCCGCCTCCCCCCGGCGCCCGGCGATGCCGCGGCGCCCCGGCCGCAGCTCACCCGGAGCCGGCCACGCACCGCTCAAAAAATCAAGCCTGTTTCTGCCCGCCCTCAGGAATAAAGCTTGAATCGATGGGGTTCTTTTAAAGACAAGTTTTTTTTACCAATCACACCCCCACCCCCCCCCCCCCCCCCCCGCTTTACGCCCCGCTCCAACACGCCTCTGAATCACCCAGACCGGATAATAACTGCGAATAACTTCGGCGCCGGGAGCGCCGCAGGGACGGGGGTCGAGGGGGGCCGCGGGCAGCGCTCGGCACTCACCTGGCCGGCGGTGTCGTACAGCCCCAGCAGGTACTGCTTGCCCCCGACGGTAACGCTGACTGCGAGGGGGAAGAAACACAGCGGGTGAAGGCGGGCAAGCCCCGGCCGAACCTCCCCCCGACCCCGGCGGGGTAAGGCCGAGGGACGGAGCGACGGAGTGGGGGAGAGACGGCGGCTGCCACCGCCGGCGGCCGGGGCCCCCGCCCGCTCACCTGCGTAGTGGTCGAAGACGGTGGGCACGTACTCCTCGGGGAAGGCGTCGTTGGCGTAGCTCATCAGCAGGCACGTCTTGCCCACGGCGCCGTCCCCCACCACCACGCACTTCAGCATGACCGCCGCGCTGCCATGGGCCATGGCCGGAGCCCGCCCTCATGGCCCCGCGGGCGCGCCCCGCCGCGCCGGGCCCCCCGGCATCGTCGCCGCCGCCGCCGCTCAGCGG